>SNQJ01S0153717.1:34375-49844 GCA_010110895.2 Picea sitchensis
AACCAATAACAAGGTGCCATGTGGCAGCCCATGACTGGGCCACGTGGCACCGTAAAACCAACCAAATACTGCCACATGTTGCAATGTCATTCGTCCACATCTACCAACTGTCTACCACTCATCCCTGCCACGTGTCATACGAACTACCACGTCAGCAGCCGTACGGACTGTACAGTCAGCATCCCTTTTTTTTGCCTGTTTGTCATTTTGAGCAAAACGTGATATCTGTTGCTCCCGACATCCATTTGAACCCAAATGAGTTGCGTTGGGTTTGTAACGATGAGGCCTACGCTCCCGTTTGATTTGAAGTGATTCCGAGCACTTTGAATTTTTGAGCAAAATTTGATCCCCTGGATCAAGAGGAATTTTCATAGTATGCTTTAATCATTGATCTCTTACATAGGTACTAATACACAGGCCTCTACCTTTGGTAGCAAAGGAACTAATGTCAGAGTGTAATGAGCCAAAAGATTAAAATATCATAAAAAAACAAAAAAACACACCATGTACATAATGTGAGCCTGGAGCACAACTCCAAGATAGATAAGTTACATAATAACTTATTAAAGAATAAAAGAACCTCCTCCACATAACCAAATACATTCATACATCACCATTCACATCTCTCCAATAATCAATACATGATCTCTATGTATACCTATTCACACTTTCACATGAGGCCTTTTTACTATTAGTCTGATGCTATTACATATATATTTACACATTACATCTATATTTAGGCTCATATATGCCCTCCTAGGGGTCATATCATATACATTTGGCCCGATATATTCTACGCTTGTGTCATAACATGGTACCCTCATTCAAAAAACTATGTCCTCAAAGCTTTCCAATTAAAGGATTCACATGTGATGAAACCAAGTAATATGATGTTTTTATGTTCCTGCTTTATTCCTTCCATTGATGATGATCCATCCATTCAAAACCAATTCTTTTCGGTCGTGATTGTTGGTGTCTGGTTGTTGCATAATTTTCTTTCCCTTTATTCCATGTATCATTGTTGAAGCTTCTCCAATTTGTAGTAGATGTTGGTCTATGATAATATCTTTTTGAATAATGGTTTTGTGATGCCATATTCCATAAATATTTATGATTATTCCATCTTCTTCTTTTATAATGTTGATATTAATATTCTTGTCTTCCTTGATATATTTCTTGATAATGAGGGTGTCGATATGGTTTTGCATTTGAGGTTTTTTCTTCATTTTGCACACCCGTTTCATCTATCTTATTTTCAGAGACAATGGAATCATCTATCCTCTTTGCTTGGTCCTTTATTACTCTATCCTTGGATAAAATACCATCACTTTTGGCATGTATATCCTCCATATGGAGTTCAACTTCGTCAAGTATCTTCTGTTGACCTTCTTGAATCTTCTCTTCTTTCTCCTTTTGAAGCTACAATGTGACCCCATCTATCAAATTAGGAGGTCCTTCTTCAATTCTGGCTTGCATTTCTGATTTTACCTCATAAGTATTTAAGGATTCCTCAACCTTCTTGCAAATTTCCTCTTCCAGTCGTTTGGTGGATTATTCATCCAAGATCCTTGTTTCTTATTGATTTTGATAATTCTTATTCTATTCTTTCAATATTTTAACCTCATCAAGTAGTTTTTTATTATGGTTTCGTAATATACATATCTCTTCATCTTTAATTTTCAAATCTTCCTTTGAATCATCCTTTTCCCACTTTGTTTTTCTGCTCTTTTCTTGCTTTATGTTCTTGACCTCCTTAATGAGTGATTAATTAAGGGATTGCATCTTGGTGAACTCATTGTTTTTATTTGTAATATATGTTCTTAGATCTTCATTATCCTTTTGAAATTTAGACAAATTTTATTTTGATTACTTTAAATCCTCTTGAATTTTATACATCTCCTCCATTTTTGTCTCCTTAATCTAATTTATTGGGAAGATTTCTTCAAAACAATTCCATGTGGGGGGAGATTTTAGTACCTTCATAAATGATATCCCACAACCTAAAATATTAATCCCTCAAGTAAAATTATACCTTAAAAAGTAAATTATTTTCCTTTATCATCCTCAACCATTCATCGAGATTGATTTCATCTTTATCTATATCTTCTCTAAAACTAGGTATTTCCATTGATTCTTAATTCAGGTATAACCCAAACCTAAAATAACAACCTCATTATATTAAGTATAATCACATCAAATAGTTATAATCTTTGTTCCAATATAATTTTATATGTTTTCTCTTTCCAATGGCTTTTGAATCATCTCAATCGGACATCCCAATCAAAAGTTATGATAGTTTTATGTAAACATACCTTTGAAAACCTGATATGGAGTATGTTCTCCTAGTTGACCTTCCTTATGATGTATTTCTGAAATTTCTACCCCTATGAGTTTGAAATTTCGACCTGTAATACTCTAAAATGTCTTCTTTGCAATGTCAAAGGTCTGACCAAAATTTGGTGTGCCAAATGAAAGTTATCATAACTTTCCCAAACCTTGTTGAATTTTGTCCTATTCTGGAGAGTGGAATTGTATAGAATGTTCTGCATCCAATATTGGGTAAATAATTCTTAAATTCACACCCACACTATTATGTAATACCCTATTTCTAATTCTACTAGTCTAACATAATTTGTATCCTCTATTAAAAAAATATGATTGTTTTACCCAAAACACATGTTTGAGACTAGTTATAGGAATAGCCAGAAACTCTATCTTCCACAGAGTGTATCTCCAAAAGTACAATGATTCAGAAGCTAAAATTCCTATCGCAGGTACCATGATATGTCTTCTAAATATTTTTCAAGTTTCAATATCTGAGGAAGAAAAACCCTAGGATCAATGCTCTGATACCAAATGTAATGAGCCAAAAGCTTAAAATATCATAACAAAACAAAAGTACACACAATATACAAAATGTGAGTGTGAAGCACAACTCCAAGATAGATAAGTTACATAATAACTCCTTAAAGAATAGAAGAAACTCCACTACATAACCAAATGCATGCATATATCACCATTTACATCTCTCCAATAATGAATACATGATCTCTATATATACCTATTGACACTTGCACATGACGCCCCTTTACTATTAGGTCGACCCTATTACATATATATTTACACTTTTCATGTATATTTAGTCCCATATATTCCCCCCCTTGGGGTCATGTCATATACATTTATCCCTATATATGCTACCCTTAGGTCATAACACAAGGCTCCACATCCGAGAAGCTTGATAGGTCTTCGAGAACTAGGATGAGTAAGGTAGTTAGTTTAACTTCCCAGTGAGGGATATCCCGATAAGGAACAAGGTTTCTACCACATAATATAACATAATAAAATTTAGGTCCTGGAAAGAAAGTGAAAATAGAAAATAGTGTAAGGGTGATAACAACAACTCTAATTAAGTTTCGGGAAAGGAAACGTTTAGCTCTGAATGTCAAATGTTGGCTACATATGATAAACAAGAACTGCATAGAGAAAATTCTAGTCAAGAGGAATAACATCAAGGGATTTCCCACATGAATTTTGAGGCTGAAGTGGTCATGTAAAGGCAGTGACTCTGCAACACTTCTCTAGCATCCATAGAAAGAATAAAATCAGTTATGCAAGGAAGAAAATACTTTCCAGTATATCATATACATTACATTCTTTTCCGTTTCCTTCAACAAAATTATGAATAAGAATTGGGTTTGTTTGAAAAATAAAGAAATAAAGAAGAGAAATTTCTTAGAGAAAACCATCCATGATCTCTACTACTGTAGATAAATGACATGAAAGTTGCAAGTAACGATTCTCAAACTCATAGAAAGGATTATTGATATGTGATTCCAGGTAAGAGTTTGAAATTGAAGAACATTATTAGCATACAAGAGCTTGAGCATAAATATGAAGATAGTATAAATAACATGAAAGCAAGAGGATGAAGAATGCATATATGTTCATCATTTAAGTCATCCATTCAAAAAGTCCTCAAAAGAAAACTCATTCAGGACATAAAATAGAACATAAAACTTTGAAGTCATATAGGATCATCAAATACTTAAAAATATGAAAAGGTCCCAAACATAACTTGTCCATTTCATCATAAAAATGTCAATAAAGCGTCATAATTCAAAAACATTATGAAGACATTTGAACATACAAGATCAAAAAGATTAACAAGCCTCCATCCAATATAATCATAAATAAATATCAAACCCCCAACTCTCTCAATATAGGTAGAGAATAATCATTAGGCTCATAGTAGTAGAGGATTAGGCATCAAGGTTCAAATTTTCATAGAGGTCCTCTTTCCTTTCACTTATAAAATAAAAAGTAAAGGGTGGTTGTTGCGGTCCCAATAGGTCCCCCCATTTATATTTTAAACTAATACTTATTTTTATTATTTGGTCCTACTTTTGTACTTCTTAGTCTTAGTTTGGGTTCTTGTGGTCAAATATCTTGTTATCTTTTGATTACTATTGTCCTTTTCACTCCCTTTTGTTTTTCTTTCTTTGGTTTTTAATTCATTTAGTCTATGTTCAATAATAGGGGGTCTGTTAGTTATGTTTGGCTTGATTCATGACCCTTGGTTAATGGATAACATTTTAATTTGTTTTTGCATGTGCCTCTTAAACATATCTTCATGATGGTATGATGTTATGATGATTGAACCTAGTTTCTTTTATGAGTTTCATGTCTACATGATTCATATCTACCTTGATTTTGATTTCTTTTTGGCTCTTTCTTCCTTTCTTTAATTTTGTGAATATGAAATTGTTTTCACCTCACTTATATTCCTTTTTATGTTTGTTTTATCCTATACTATATCTGAAGGAAAGGAAATAGGTGTTGAAGTGATGCAGGAGCATCGTCAGCAAGCACGCGTGGAGAGACAACTCAATGCCTAAGTGCGCCTTTGAATCATTCAGAATCTTAAACGCTGACATTTCTTGCAAATCATTTTTTGAACTGATTGAAAAAATGAAGAAGATGAAATGCTTGGGAGCTAAATGATCATGGTTGATCTAAGAGTTTCACTCCTAGACTTTAATGTAACAGAAATTAAGTAGCAATTATCTTTTTTTCTCGAGTAGATGAGTAGTCGAAGGGAACCCTAGGATCCCTCTAGGATAAATATAAGTTTTGTATGCCCGAATGATGTTGCTGCAAATTAGTAGGAGATTGTTGTGATTTACCTGTTGCTAAGTTTTTAGTTGTTGTTTTATCATAGTTGTATCCATTTACATTTGAGTGAATATAATAGAGGAAAATTGATCCAATTTATGGTGTTTCTACTATTTACAATTCCGTTGTTATTTTGTTTTCATGAATGAATGAGTTATGTTGTTGAGTATATGAAACTATGAAGTGTTTGGATAGGTTTTTATTGTTCCCTTCATTTAGTTCATGAAAGGTGTGCATACAGTCCGCAAAGAGTGCATTGATAGAGTTTGTTTCGACTCAGAAGCTCAGAAGAGATAGTGCGAAACTGTCCCTTTGCAAGGAGTGCAAAGTGATTGTTGCAAGGTACGCACAGTCATCTGCAAGAACTTAAGTCTTGCGTGAGAATTTGCTACAAGGAGTGATAGAGTATGTTTCAACTCATAAGCTTAGAAGGGATAGTGTAAAACTTCCATTTGCAAGGAGTGCAAAGAGACTGTTGCAAGGCGTGCACACTCTCCTGCAAGAATTTGAATCGTGCGTAAGAATCTGTTGCAAGGAGTTCAAAGATCAGAAATTTGACTAAGGTTCAAAGTAACCCTCTAAGGAGTCAAAGGGTTCGAGAGAAAAATCTCAAGAGATATAGCAGGACAAATATTCAAGGGAAACGAAGTTCTGAAGGTTTCATGATTCATCGACTAAGATCCGTTCAAGAGGGAGAGGGATCATTCTGGATCGTCAAATATGGGCAAAGTGCATGAGCTTTAAGTCTCTTTGTGCACACAAGAGCAAGGACTTGCCAAAGTCCCAAAGTCCCAAAGTGATTATGGATCGTCAATCATCCAGAGGGACATGTGGCACAATATCTACAACTTCATAATTTCGTAGACCAGGAGGAGGAAAAATCATGAAAGAGCTGAAGTAAATCATAACCGTTAATTGTCATGAGGTACGTGTCAACATATTGTTGACTTTGGGTGAACACGCTCAGAAGGTGAGCATGTAGGAGTTGAAAATCCTAAAGTATGAATATTCGAAGTGAATCATAGCCCTATGATTCAGAAGGACACATGGCAGAAATCCATGGACTCCAGGTAAAGATCCGAAGTGAATCCTAGTTGTCAGATTCAGAAGGCCACACGACAGAAATCTGTGGACTCTGGGTGAAGGCCTGAAGTGAATCATAATTGTCGATCTACGAAGGACACGCATCGATAGATCGTCGTCTTTGGATGAAATTTCTCCAGGAGAAAGTGATGGTTGAGAGTAGAAACTCCTGAAGTCGGAAGAGGCGAAGTGAACCACAACCATTCATCTATGAAGGACACACATCAAAAGATCATCGTCTTCATATGACAGTGATCTAGGAGAAAGAGAATATTTAGAGTTGAAACTCCTGAAGTCCGAAGATTCAAAGTGAACCACAGTCATCGATCTATGAGGGACACATGTCAATAGATCGTCAACTTCGGGTGGAAGTCCTGCGGAGGAAGCAAGAGTTGAGAGTTGAAGTGTGAAGGGCAAAATCAATTGTAGACATCAGTTTGGAAGGAGGACACGCGTCGCTAGATCATGGAGATTTGGGAGTGTGTGAGAAAGGAGGAAAAGGGTCGTTGACTGATAGTTGAACAAGGAAAAAAGAGGACAGACCTCAGTTGTTGATCAAGAAGCAACACCCGATATCCCAAGATTGACGGTTGTTCTTAATTGCGGGGACAAAAAGTTCTTAGGTTTTAGAAATCTTGGAGCAGGCCGCAATTGAAGCCACAGTATTGCCAAAAGGATGCATGGTAGCTACTAGTGAATTGCGGGGATAAAAGTGGTGTGGTTTCAAGCCACTCTAAGCCACCCCACAATCATGTGTTTACGTGAGGACATAGCTCGAGGTCACATACAGGAAAGGGATAATGGAAGAGGAGCTGGCATTTGAACTCTGATAGTTCAGCATCATGAAGGGAGAGGTTGCGGTTGTCATAGAACCAGCACCAAAAGACTGAAAAGGGATTGTCTTTAATCAAAAGGGATACCATTAATGTTTCAAAGAGTCGATTCATCTCTGAGAATTGAATATCCTTGACCAGGTGGTCACACAACCCCAAGGGAGAATAGGGAGGTCTGCATCAAGTGGTATCAGAGCCTAAAATTGTTTTCAGGAAGAGAAAAAGAGCTCAAAATTGTACTATGTGTGTGAGAAACACTCATCACAATGCCACCAAGTAGACATGTGGAATCACCTTTAGCCAATGACATTGCAGAAATAGAAATGAGATAGCTTTGTGCAAGATTAGAGGTGATGGCAGCAACGCAGAGGAGGGAACCTGATGCTGGAGACATCAATGATGAAAATGGTGAAGAAATAAAATTCGAATAAGTTGCAGGGGAAAATGTTGTCAAGGAAGGCTTGCTGAGAGCGGTTGTTAAATTGAGAACTAGAGCAAAGATACAGATCCCAATGTATGAAGGAAACTTGGATGCTGAAGAATTGTTGGATTGGATAAGATCCATGGACAAATATTTTGACTATGAAGATGTCAATGAGGAGAAAAAGGTGAGACATGTTGTCACCAGACTGAAAGAACATGCAACACTGTGGTGGGATGAACTACAAGCTAAGAGGAGAATCAAAGGCAAACATAAGATAAATAATTGGGACAGAATGGTAGCCATGCTAAAGGCTAAATTCATGCCCAAATATTATCAGATAAATATGTTCAGGAAGTTGCAGAACTTGAGACAGAAGGGTATGACAGTGAAAGAGTACATAAAGGAGTTCTACAAGATGAATATTAGGATTGGAAAAAGAGAGAAATATGAAGAAAAGGCTGCTAGGTACATAAATGGCATGAGATATGAAATCCAGGATGAGCTCAACATGATGTTAGTAAGGACAATAGAGGATGCTTATCATATTGCACTGAAAGCAGAGGAGAAGTTGGCCAGAAAACAGAGTGAATGAAACAGAGGCAGAATCCCAA
This sequence comes from Picea sitchensis, assembly GCA_010110895.2. Classification (NCBI taxonomy): domain Eukaryota; kingdom Viridiplantae; phylum Streptophyta; class Pinopsida; order Pinales; family Pinaceae; genus Picea; species Picea sitchensis. The sequence continues at coordinate 42,502 of SNQJ01S0153717.1, forward strand.
GCAAAGGAAAGGGAGTTGCCCATGATAAGGCACATAACCCAAAAGACGGGACTGAGAAACCACACAATCACTCAGAAAGAGGAGGTATTTCCCGAGGAAGACAAGGTGGTGGAAGAAGTTCTTCTAGAGGATGAGGAAGAAGAAGAGGAGGAGAAGTAAGGTGTTATGCCTGTGAAAAGACAAGGCACATGTCTTGGGAATGTCCCAAGAAAAGGAAAGAAGGAGGTGAAGCTCACATTTCAAAATCTTAGAAGTTGAATGTTGAGGCAGAAGGAGCAAAAGATGGAAGATATTTGATGCTAAGGAAGGTTCTCTTGAAACCAGAACCAAAATTTGAAAAACCAGTGCAGAGGAACAGTTTGTTCAGGACAACTTGCAAGACTAAAGATAGAGTATGCAAGGTGATAATTGATAGTGGGAGCACTGACAATCTAGAATCCATATATATGGTGGAGAAATTGGATATGGACACAACTGAACATCCAAATCCATATAAAGTCTTGTGGTTGCAGAAAGGACACCAGGTAATGGTCACTAAACAATGCCTGGTTGAATTTAATATAGGAGGATATAGAGATGAAATTCGGTGTGATGTGATTCCCATGGATGTATGTCATGTTTATTTGGGAAAACCATGGAAATTTGATAGAAATGTCATTCATGATGGGAGAAAAACTACATACACCTTGGAGAAGAATGGTAGGACACACATGTTGCTGCCGATTGAGGAGAAGAAAGTAAAAGAAGAAGCTAGCACAAGCATACTTCTCATGAGTGGGAAGGAATTATTGAGTGAGGTCAAGAAGGGACAGGAGATGCAGTTTGTTGTGGTGAGGAAGCCCAGAGTTGTCCTTACAAGTACTATGATCGATGATTTTCCTGAAGAAGTTTAAGAGCTGTTGGATAATTTTGTTGACATAGTAATCGATGAGTTTCCTAACTGATTGCCACCCATCAGAAGTATCATCCATCATATTGATTCGATACCAGGAGAAAGTCTTCCAAACAAAGAAGCATACAGATTGACACCTCAAGAGAATGAGGAGGTAAAGAACCAAGTCCATGAATTGTTAGAGAAGGGTTTGGTCATAGAAAGATTGAGTCCATGTGCAGTACCAACTGTGGTGAGTCCAAAGAAGGATGGAGGATGAAGAATGTGTATAGACTCAAGATCCATTAACAAGATCACCATCAGGTATAGATTTCCTTTGCCAAAAATGGATGACTTAATGGATTGTTTAAGTGGAGCAAATTTATTTTCTAAAATAGATTTGAAAAGTGGATATCACTAGATAAGGATGAGGGGAGGTGATGAGTGGAAAAAAACCTTTAAAACAAATGAAGGGTTGTAAGAGTGGTTAGTTATGCCATTTGGCTTAACAAATGCCCCAAGTACTTTTATGAGGTTGATGAATGAAATACTGAAATATTTCATTGGAAAGTTCGTAGTTGTATATCTTGATGATACACTGGTCTTTAGCAAGACTATTCATGGATTAGAAAGTTTCTATAGGAAGTTCATAAAAAATTTTAGTGGGATTTGTGCACCAATGATGGAAACAGTGAAGAAGAGGCACAAGTCTTTTAAATGGATAAAGGAGGCCAAGAGGAGTTTCAATATATTGAAGGAGAAGAAAACATAATGACCAATTCTGGTCTTACCAAATTTCAGAAAGACATTTCAAGTAAGATGTGATGCAAGTGGAGTTGCAATTGGAGAAGTCTTGAGCTAGGATAATAAACCAGTTGCATATTTCAGTGAGAAGATGAATGAGACTAAGAGAAAGTACTCCACATATGATAAATTATTATATTCCATAATTCAAGCCTTGAAGAAATGGCGGCACTACCTTGTTCCAAAGGAATTTGTCTTGTACAATGATAACTGAGCTTTACAATTCATAACCAGATAGGAGAAGTTAAACTAGAGACATACAAAGTGGATAGAATTTATGGAAAATTTTACTTTTGTCATAAAACATATTTCTAGTAATGCTAACAAATTTGTTGATGCATTGAGTAGGATATGTCTGATTCTACATGAATTTCAGGTCAAGACCTTGGGGTTTGAACACCTTAAGGATATGTACTGTGATGATCCAAATTTCAAGGAAGCATGCGAAGAATGTGCAAATACTATGCTAAGAGACAAGAGCAAGTGGACATAGTATATGATTCAAGAGGGATTGTTGTTCAAGGGAAATCAATTGTGCATACCAAAATGCTCAATGAGGGATAACCTTTTGAAGGAAAATCTTAGTGGAGGATTGGTTGGACATTTCGGCCATGATAAAACATTTGCATAGTTGAGCAGTTCATATTATTGGCCAAGTATGAGGATAGAAGTGATAAATTTTGTAAACATATGTAGAATCTGCCAACATGCAAAAGGAAAAAGATAGAACACTAGATTGTATCAACCATTTCCAATACCAGAGAGGCCTTGGGATGCAATAAGCATGGATTTTGTGTTGGGACTTGCCAAGAAGACAAAGAGGATGCAATTCCATATTTGTGGTGGTGGATAGATTTTCAAAGATGGAACACTTGATCCCATGCCAGAAGACTAGTGATGCAACACATGTTGCAAATTTATTTTTCAAGGCAGTTGTTCGACTCCGTGGATTACCCAAAAGTATTGTCTCAGACAGAGATACCAAATTCATTGGTCATTTCTGGAGAAGACTATGGAAGAAGTTGGGGACAGTTTTTTCCTTCATCTTGGCTTATCACCCTCATATATATGGACAAACTAATGTGGTGAACAAAATTTTGGGAAACTTATTGAGGAGTCTTGTTACTGGGCATCATAGTCAGTGGGATCAGATTCTTCCACAAGCAGAATTTGCATACAATGATTCACCAAACATCAGCACTAGGAAGATCCCATTCCAAATATTGTATGGAATGAAACCAAGAGGAGTATATGAGTTGAGAGAATTGGAATAGAGTGAGATCAGAAGCATTGGAGAAAAATATTTTGTTGCAGAAATGCAAAAGCTCCATAGCCATATCAGAGAGGAGTTGCAAAACTCTATCCAAGATTACAAGCGCATAGTTGATCAACATCGCAAAGAGAATCAATTTGAAGTAGGAGATATGGTTCTAGAACATCTCAAGAAGGAAAGGTTTCCAAAGGGAACATATAACAAGTTGAATATGAAGAAGGTAGGGACATGTAAGATCTTAAGAAAGTTTGATGAAAATTCCTATGAGATTGAGCTGCCAGATTATGTGGGCATATCACTCATATTCAACATATCGGACATGTATCCTTATAGGGAAGATTACAAAGAGAGATCAGAATATCAAGAGAAGATTCAATGGGAAAATAAAATTCCTGTAGAAAAAAATCCACAGATGGAGAAGATCGTTGATCAGATGATTGACAAGAAGACCAGGAGGAAGACATATTTTGAATATTTGGTCAAGTGGAAGGGACACCTCATAAAATATTCTAGTTGGGTAAATGAAGCTGATATCCAGAAGCATGGACATTAAGATCTCATGGATAGGATTCCATGAATTTTCACCCAGGGGAGTATGATGCAAGAGCATCGTCAGCAAGCACACATGGAGAGACAACTCAGTGCCTTAGCACGCCTTTGAATCATTCAGAATATTAAATGCTGGCGTTTCTTGCAAATCTTTTTTTGACCTGATTGAAAACCTGAAGAAGATCAAACGCTTGGGAGATGAATGATCATGAATGATCTGAGAGTTTCACTCCTAGACTTTAATGTAACAAAAATTAAGTAGCTGTTAGTTTTTTTTCTCAAGTAGACGAGTAGTCGAAGGGAACCCTAAGATCCCTCTAGGATAAATAGAGGTTTTGTATGCCCAAATGAGGCTTCTGCAAATTAGTAGGAGATTGTTGTGATTCAGTTGTTGCTAAGTTTTTAGTTGTTGTTTTATCATAGTTGTATCCATTTACGTTTGAATGAATATAACATAGGAAAATTGATCCAATGTATGGTGTTGCAATTGTTTAGAATTCCACTGTTATTTTGTTTTCAAGAATGAATGAGTTATGTTGTTGAGTATATGAAACTATGAAGTGTTTGGATAAGTTTTGATTGTGCTCTTCGTTGAGTTCATGCAAGGTGTGCATACAGTCTGCAAAGAGTGCATTGACAGAGTCTGTTTCGATTCAGAAGCTTAGAAGAGATAGTGTGAAACTTTCCCTTTGCAAAGAGTGCAAAGTGACTGCTGCAAGGTATTCACAATTGTTCCCAAGAACTTAAGTCTTGCATGAGAATCTACAGCAAGGAGTGACAAAGTCTGTTTAGACTCATAAGCTCAGAAGATATAACATAAAATTTCCATTTTCAAGGAGTGCAAAGGGACTACTGCAAGGCATGCACAATTGCCCGCAAGAATTTAAATCTTGCGTAAGAATTTGCTACAAGGAGTGCACAGATCCGAAATTTGACTAAGTGTCGGAGTAACCCTATAAGGAGTCAAAGGGTTTGAGAGATAAATCTAAAGAGAGATAGAAGGAGAAATATTCAAGGGAAGTGAATTTCTGAAGGTTTTAAGAGCGAGATCATTCTGGATCGTTAGATCTGGGAAAAGTGCATGAGCTTTAAGTCTCTATGTGCACATAGGAGCAAGGACTTGCCAAAGTCCTGAAGTCCCGAAGTGATTATGGACCTTCCATCATCCAAAGGGACAGGTGGTGCAAGATATACAACTTCAGAAGTCTGTAGACTAGGAGGAGGAGAAATCACCGAATAGTCAAAGTAAATCCTGACCGTTGATCATCAGGAGGTACGTGTCAACATATCATCGACTTTGGGTGAAAACACTCAAAAGGTGAATGTGTAGGATTTGAAACTCCCGAAGTTCGAATATCCGAAGTGAATCATAGTCGTTAGATTTAGAAGGACATGTGGTAAAAATCCTTGGACTTCAAAAAAAGACCCGAAGTGAATCCTAGCCATCAGATTCAAAAGGCCACGCAGCAGAAAGTCGTGGATTCTGGGTGAAGGGCTGAAGTGAATCATAACCATCGATCTGCGAAGGACACGCATCGACAGATTTTAGTCATCAAATGAAAGTGATCTAGAAGAAAGAGAAGGTTTAGAGTTGAAAATCCCGAAGCATGAAGAGGCGAAGTGAACCATAACTATCAATCTGAGAAGGAAACACGTCAACAGATCATCATACTCAGATGAAAGTGCTCCAGGAGAAAGCGAATATTGAGAGTTGAAACTCCTAAAGTCTGAAGAGTTGAAGTGAACCACATTCGTCGATCTGTGAGGGGTACACATCGACAAATCGTCAACTTTGGGTGGATATTCTATGGAGGAAGCAAGAGTTGAGAGTTGAAACTCCCAAAGTGCGAAGGGTGAAATCAATCATAGTCGTCGGTTTGGAAGGAGGACACACATTGCTAGATTGTGGAGATCTAGGAGAGTGTGCGAAAGGAGGAAAAGGGTCATTGACTGATAGTTGACCAAGGCAGAAAGAGGACAGACCTCAATCATTTATCAAGAAGAAATGCCTAAGATCTCGTGCTTGAAGGTCATGTTTAATTGCTGGGAAAAAAAGTGCTCGGGTTTTAAAAATCTTGGAGCAGGTCGCAATTGAGACCACATTATTGCCAAAAGGACAGGTGGTGGTTGCTAGTGAATTTCACAGAGAAAGAAGTGTGGTTTCAAACCACTCTAGGTTGCCCCGCAATCACGTGTTTACGTGAGGACATAGCCCAAGGTGACATACGGGAAAGGGATAACGGAAAAGGAGCTGGTGTCTGAACTCTGATAGTTCAACAACGCGAATGGATAGGTTGTGGGTGTCATAAAACCTGCACCAAAAGATTGAAAAGGGCTTGTATTTAATCAAAAGGGAGACCATTAAGGTTTCAAACAACCGATTTGGCTCTGAGAATCAAATATCCTTGATCATGAGGTCGTGCAGCCCCAAGGGAGAATAGGGGGGTCTGCATCATGAAGGAATGTTTTCACTTATAAAAGACATGGTGGTTTATGAAACTAAATCTAACTAGATTTTTTTCTTGGCAATGGTGTTACCTGGTCCTATGATAATTAGATTATAATAAACATAATTGTTTTGAATTTATTTTTCAATATGCAACCCTAAAGTTTATTTTTTTTCAATTATGAAAATTGTTATGTTATGATTTGTTACTTTTATCCTTGCATGCATAATCATTATGTTGTTTGAATCTACTTGTTTTCATATCAACTATCACTATTTTCATATTCACTTGAACTTACTAAAATATTCTTACAATTCACTAAAACTTAATATTGGGTTTTTGTAAAGTACCAACATTTTTGCTAATGATTTGGTTTCACTACATTAATTGAGTCAATCGATCCTTTTGGAGGATCAAATTAATTCAACCAAGTGTTACTTTGATGAAAATAAATATATGTCTTAAAATGATATATATAATGTTTTTTATTTTGTTTTGCTAGTTTGTCCGTGACCTACGGGACCAGCATGTGGCTTGAGAAACCGTGAATCAGGGGCATATAATTCATCAAAATCACCTGGGGATCTCACCCAGCCCGAGCCACACCAACCCTTAACATGGATGGATTTTTTGTCCCCGCAGGTTTCGAAACGGTGACTTAACATCACAGAGTAACTTAACAACACACTCTGTCACTGACTGTTCTACACCTCGGGGAAAAATTATATATATAAATTATTAAGAGCGAGATTTCACATTTAAAAATTGAGCAAAGCATCGTTTTTTTACAAAAGCCAAACTTTCATTAAAAAAAAAATTACAACATAGTTTTTCTCTTTCATGAATTTGATCATTTATTGGTTTTCAAAGTTCGTGATCTCATTGTAATTGTCATAACTTAAATCCACTTCCTAAAAACATGATGACATGAATATTATGAGTTTCTTTTTTTAATGGATTTTTTTTTATTTTTTATTTTCCGCAACAATTCTTACCTCCATTTCCAATATATCGAATAAATATGATGGACTCTTAATGTAATCCTTTGAGAGAATATTGATCTTGTAAATAAACATATATCTTGAATAAATATTTATAAATGCATATTCTAATCTTTTTGTTTGACATGGCAGGTATATAAGATTTACTGAGAATCAAATGAATCAACCAACTTGACCGGGGATGAGTTTCATGCAAAATGAATATGATCAAGGATATGCAGGGGCAGATGATCTAGATGGTTTATCATTTGATCGAGAAATCTATGCTCTCAAATCCTTTCCAATCATCCACCTTTCCCTCATAATCACAATTTGGATTCTAGAAGGGTTTGTTTCATGCGAATTGAGAGAAAGTGTAAATAGATTGAGGGAATTCTCTTCTTGATGGACCACAAAGG
>SNQJ01S0153718.1:0-22319 GCA_010110895.2 Picea sitchensis
GGTATCAGAGCTGTAGGTTACAACACTTGGCCTTTTTATGGGCTTTATCACTGTAAAAACCTAACATGATTTTTTTTTTTGATTTTCTTCTTACCTCTAGGAAGAAAAATAAATTGATTTTGCAGGAAAATGATAGAAGTAAATGAGGCTTAGGGAGAAGAACATCATTAAGAGAATCTTGAACAAGGGAATGTAAGTGATGAACATCTCTGGGTGGTTCTGAATAATGACACGTATTCATAAATTATAAATACAGTAACAGATCTGAGAGAAGAACTAAAAACAATGAGAGCAGATAACGAAAGGATTCTAAAGACTCAAAGAGGAACTAAATGCAATTCTGATAGAGAAATTATGCAATCAAAATGATAATAAAAATAAGGGACAAAATTATAGCAATTCTAAGATAGCCCAACCAAAAAAGAAAGCAAGAAAATTAGAGTATCTTGAATTTGAAACAAAGTCATCATACAAGGATACAAAGGAAACATAAATGTCTACCGAAAGTAGTTCTAGTCCTAAAGAAAGAACCAAAAAGAAACCTAAACAAGATGATGAAGTCATGGGAGAATTTAAGAAGATTAAACAACCAACCTTCAATGGGGAAGTGGAGACTGGTGAAGAAGCAGAGGCTCGACTCTCTGGTATGCAAAAGTATTTTCAAATCTACAATTATTCAAGTGAGCTTAAAGCCGGGATGGCTATTTACAATCTGACAGAAAAAGAAGACATATGGTGGCAGGATATAAAAAGAGTGAAAAGTATTAAGGAAAGAAAAATCACTTGGAAAACCTTTAAGAGATATTTCAAGAAACAATATCTATATGAACAATATTATGAGGGTAAAGCCAAGGAGTTCTATGAACTGAAACTAGGAAATCTTACAATGAAATATTTATGTAGTAAGTTTTTGAGTTTGCTACGTTATGTACCTTATATAGTGGATGAAAAACCAAAGATTCAACGATTCTTAAGTTGCTTACCTAGTTCTTATAAAGACCGAATTGAGTTTGATAACCCAAATAATTTGGAAGAAACCATGAGGAAAGACAAACTCTGTTTTGAGCAGTATAAAAATAGAAATGAGAATTCTAAGAATTGGAGTGGGAAAAAGGTTGAAATGTTTGACCCTAAGAAGAAAGGGGGAGCTTATTCTAATAGAAATGATGATAAGAGATTTCGGGGAGGTAATAAATTTAGAATAAGTAAACCTTTCAATCAACTTGAAAATAAGGGCAACAAACCACCGACCTTCTTTAGTTAAGAAACTACCTAAAAAGAGATAGTAAAATGTCGGGAATGCAGTGGTCCTCATTACTATAAATATTGTCCTCTCAGGAAGAAGGGCAATGACAATGTGAAAACAATACAAGAAGCAACTATAGTTGGTGAGATGGCAAGGTCTACACCAAAAATCAATGCAGCCTTCAAAAATCGACAGACAGATCATCAAACTTCAATGGTAGAAATTGAAGGTATGATACATAATCAACCAATTATTGTTTTAATTGATCTAGGTGCTAGTTTAAGTTATATTTCACAAAGAGTTGTAGAAATATGTAAACTACATAAGGAAAAGTTTGAAAAGTCCTGGCTAGTACAATTAGCTACAAGAACTAAAACAAGAATTACAGATGTTGTTAAAAACTGTGAACTTGGTATGAATGAATTAAGAACACATATAAACTTAAACATATTACGTTTGGGATCTTATGATGTGCTAATCCATATGGATTGGCTAGAAAATTTTAAGGTGGTCTTAGATTGTTACAATAAATCATTTACCTGTGTAGATGAGAGGGATAACATTATAAACATTACAGGAGTATCAAGACCTGTTAGCATTAGAGAAATAACAACTTTACAAGTTAAAAGATGCATTTGAAAATGGTGTAAAATACTTGTTGTACACATAAATTATAATGAAAAAGAGGAAAGTAAAAATGAGATAGATAACTTTCCCGTATTACAGGAATTTCAGTATGTATTCTAGGATATTCCTGGACTACCTCCTAAGAGATAAATATATATCTCCATAGACCTAATACTTGGAGTAGTACCTGCTTCAAAGGCTCCTTATCAGATGAATATCCCAGAGTTAAATGAATTAAAAATTCAATTGCAAGAATTGATAGATAAGGAATATATCCAACCAAGTGTGTCTCCATGGGGAGCACCAATACTTTTTGTTAGAAAGAAAGATGGAACTTTACATCTCTGTATTGATTACAAACAACTTAATAAAATGACTATTAAAAATAATTACCCATTACCTCGTATCAATGATCTGTTTGATCAAGTATGGGGAGATACAATCTTTTCTAAGATTGACTTATGTTCCGGTTATCATCAAGTTAGGATAAAGGATGAAGATATTTATAAAAAAACTTTTAGAATGAGGTACGAAAATTACAAATTTGTCGTAATACCTTTTGGGTTGACTAATGCCCCAGCCTCATTCATGTGCTTGATGAACAATATTTTGGGCAAGTGTCTAGATAAATTTGCAATCGTCTTTATAGATGATATACTCATCTATTCAAAGGATGAAAAGGAGCATTAAGAACATTTAAGAATAATAATACAAATATTAAGACCAAATTCAGTATTTGGGACATATTATTTCCAAGGATGGTATAACAGTTGATCCAGACAAAATAAAGGCTATAACGAATTAGCATGAACCTAAAGATGTTTCAGACATAAGATCCTTTATGAGTAATTGGATATTACTGAAATTTTATGGAATGTTTTTCTAAGATTGCACATCCTATAACATCGTTACAAAAGAAAGGAACTAAGTTCATTTTGTCCGAGAAATGTCAATAAAGTTTTAACAAATTAAAACAACTCTTAACTAAAACTCCTATATTAAAATTGGCAGAAATAGATAAGGATTTTGTAGTATGTACGGATGCGTGTTGTGAAGGGCTTGGCTGTGTTTTAATGCAAGAAAATCATGTAATCTCTTCTGAGTCATGGAAATTAAAGAAGCATGAAGAAAATTATGTAACTCATGAATGGGAATTGGCTGGAATAATACATGCATTAAATATGTGGCGGCACTATCTGGTAGGCGATTTTTTTATTATTATTGATAGATAACATCGATCTAAAATATTTGTTTGATAAACAAAATTTAAATGCTCGCCAAGCAAGGTGGTTATACTTCTTAAGCGAGCATGATTTTGATATAAAACACATAAAGGGAAAATAAAATAAGGTGGAAAATGCATTAAGTAGATATGAAAATCTGATCTATACAGTTACTAGAAGTAATTATGAAACATATTTAGAAGAAAGGGTAAGAATAGCAGCTGAAAAAGACCCAAAATATCAAAACATCAAGTTAAAGATTGCTGATAATTCAACAGAAATAAAAGAATAAGACTTTAGATTCTCGAAAAGTGGACTGTTAATGTATAAAAACATATTATATGTACCATAATAGAATGAAATTAAGTTGTTAATTCTAGATGAATTGCATACAGAACCATATTATGGACATACAGGTTACCAAAAATTGATTACTATGCTGAGAAAATAATTCTATTGGCCAAATATGAAAGGAGAAAAAACTGAATATCTAGCTAGATGTTTAGAGTGTCAACAAGTTAAGGTTGAAGACCAACACCCTGCTAGACTACTACAACCTTTACCCATTCTAGAATGGAAATGGGAAGTGATAAGTATGGATTTTTTTACTGGATTACCTAGATGTAGTAAACAAAATGACTCAATTATCGTTGTAGTTGATAAACTAAGTAAGGCAACACACTTTATACCAGTGAAATCAACCTACAAGGCTATTAATATAGCATAAATATTCATGAAAGAAATATTTAGGTTACATGGAATTCATAAAGTTATAATATCTGATAGAGATGTTAAGTTTACCAAATTTTTTTGGAAGGATTTATTTAAAGGGTTAGATACCCAATTGAATTTCAACACTACTTGTCATCCGCAAACTGATGGGAAAACTAAAAGAACGAACTAGATTCTTGAAGACATGCTTAGAATGTATGTTATGGACAGACTTGGTAAATGGGAAGAATATTTGTACTTAGTTGAATTTGATTATAATAATCATTATCAAGCTTCAACAAAATTTAGTCCTTTTGAAATTTTATATGGTAGAAAATGTAATACACCTGTTTCATGGAGTAATCCTATAAAAATATTGATGATAGGACCAGAGATGTTAAAATACATGGAACTAACAATGAAATAGGTACAACATAACCTAAAAGTAGCTCAGGATAGACAAAAAAGTTATGTTGATGCAAAAAGGACTCCAAGAGAGTTCAATGTTGGAGATCATGTGTATATTAGAGTTAAACCTAAAAATAGTTCTTTATGGTTGGGTAGGTATACTAAGTTATCACCTAGATATTGTGGCCCATTCGAGATACTTGCTCGAATATGACCAGTAGCTTATCAACTTTCACTTCCAGCTACGGTAAAAGTACATGATGTGTTTCACGTTTCATTATTGAAAAAGTATATACATGACCCTACTCACGTTGTTGATTGGAAAATGATATAGGTGGAAACCGTGGGCGAGTTCCCAGTAGAACCAGATCATATTCTTGACAAGAGGGAACTTACACTCCAAAACAAAGCCATAGGATAGGTTAAGGTGCAATTGAAGCACCTTAGTCCCAAAGAGGATATTTGGGAGATGGAAAGTAATATGCGGGAAGCATATCCATTTCTATTCCAAAATGGTATTGATCAAAACTAGTTATCACCGAGGACGGTGATAAGTTCTAATGGGGGGTGTATGTGATATCACACAACTTGGATTTTAATTATTATTTATATTATTTTTTTTTTTAGAATTTTAATTATCTTTCCAAAAATACAAATTGATCGAGTGGCCAAAATTGAATTGTAAGACCTTATTATTTTTATGAAATAAACACATGTGGAAAAAGGGGTACACATTGAAGCATATGTTAAAATAGGGAGTTAGGAATCCAAAGGGGTGCACCAAGTACAGATTGAGACACGTTTTATAGTTAAATTAACTTCAAAAAGACACATTCCAGATTTATAGGAGAATTTGTGAATAGGTGTACAGTTGAATTTGACAGGTGGTCAGTGAGCATGAGGATTGTTGGTTTGTTATCTGAGTTTATATATTTAACATGATTGAACCAAGGTTCAAGTTGTTAAGGTTTAAGCTATTATTGAGATTCATTTCATTTAATTAGATAACAATAGCATAAATAGGATCACTGAGAAATACACAATCACAAGAGACACAACATTTATCCTGGGAAACCCTCATGGGGGAGAAAACCCAACAAAAATTTCCTTAATATAGATAGCCAATACAATGCCAAGAGATAACTCAAACAAATACATAAATTCCTCTCCCAAGAATGCACCTCTGTCTCTCTTCTTTCTTCTCCAACTGCAGCTCCGAACTTGCTTCTTGATGAACAAGTGAGTGTGTGTTCAAATGAGGCGCTAGCCTCTTTATTTATACAATTCTGGCACGTGTGGATGGAGGTGTCTTTTCACTGGCAAGGCCGACTTCTTTTTTTGGGTGTTTATAACCACATTTAATATATTATGGGGCCGACTTCTTATTCTGCCTATTACAATTAGGTTTTGACCAATCCACAAAAGGGGATTTGGTCATTTACAATAGCCGACATGATCAATCCGCAAAAGGGGATTGATCTAATGAATAATACATCAATAATAATTAGAATACTCTTTGCAGTTACATTATTTCAACACAAGTCTACTGGGATTCAAACAAAGCCTCTAAAACTATCAGCCCTCATGGTAAACCAGAAGACAACGCAGCACAAAGAGTGCACTGCACAGTCTCACCTGAGATAGTCTTAATGGGTGAATGCAATACTCAAGTGTTTGCAGTCCAGGATTGAGTGGAGATACGAGAAGTGCGTGCTGAGAGTTCTATTTAACTTATTAAAGAAATATACTTTCATTCACAATTATGCATGAAATATAATTCAACATGCTAATATCTATTCATAAACAGTAAAAGAAACACATGCATCCAATGACATAACATAGGTTTTACTGTGGTTCACCCCCTCCTAGGCTACGTCCACAAAGATCTGGCTATTAAGCTCTTTTATTATGGCAATTCCAAAATGATAGCGCTGCACGCTTTACAACTCCCCTCAGTAGGGTAGAGATCTATTATGAGGTGGACTAGATCACACCAGGCTCCTCAGCCTGCGATCTAACCCTCAAGATCTACCCTCCTTACTCCTCTATAGGTCAGCAACTTACAAAAAAGGTTAAACAAAGTTCCTCTATGCCTCTGTCTCTTCTCTCTTCTCTGCCACTACTCTCAATCGTTCTATATATATATCTCTATATCTCTCTATATATACATTTTTTCGGCTCATCAACCATTACAATGTTATTACAAAAACCCTAACCCTAACATTGTTAGGTCTTCCATGCATGCGCACGTGCTTCTCTTCCTTCCAGCTGTCCTTTAGGGGTGTTTGCCCCACAATTTCGTCCATGCACAACATGCTGGCTGTAACGTGAAACGTTGAACTCGACTGTGGTATTGTCTGAACTGTATCCTGCTTGCTTGCTTCAGGTTCTCCTCCTGTTTGTGATGTAAATGGGCCCATTTCTACGCTGCTACCGACTGCCTGTGCTTCCTCGATCTGCCTGAGGAGCTGTTGCATGTATGGAATCTCTTCTTAAATTCTATCCCTTTGTCACACAAGATTCTCAAATTCCTCGAATGTGCGATCCTGGACCACTTGGGCCACCATTTCTGCACCGTCCTCCATGATCGTGTATTTTGGAGGCATTTTATGCGCCTTCATCTTCTTGCGTGTACCCCCCGTCTGGGTGGCTGTTCGCTTAGTATGGCTTGGCTCTTATGGAGTAGGACTTGATGTAGTCCCTTGTGCTATCTCGACCTGTTTCTGCTATACTTGGTGTGCCTGCGTATTATTCTTCTTCCATGTCTGGAATCCTGTCTTGGATGTCCCCCCTTTCTTTTGTGCTAGCTTGTTTTGACCTATCCTTGGTTTCTTGGGAACTATTACTTCCTAAGGCTGTGTCTGTTCTTTCCCTACCTCTTCAACATGTGTATGTTCTTGCCTTGCCTCCTCCTCTTCTACCCTGGAAGGTATGTCTTGAGTGATGACTGGAATCCTCTACTCATCGTCCCAATCCTTGAGGGCCATTTCTATGTCCCCCTCCGTAATGCAGTAGTGCAGTTGTAGCCATTGCTTGTTGGAGTCCTTTCACACCTGGATCCACATCACATGTCTAGTGGCTTTGAAGTTGACTAACCCTAATAGTTTGCAACCACTTGCAGTGATATCCTCCAGATGTTGGCGATGGTCTCCTATAGGTCACAGAGATATCCCTCAAATACAACTGCATTCATTCTTCTATTCTTGGTGTCCAAAGCGGCTCCAATCGATAAGTATCTCGCTCCATGATTGGGTTTGGGTCTAGTGGTGAAAAATGCGTAGTTCGGCTCCTTCCTTCCCATAATGGCTATTAGGATGAGTAGCCATGAATAATGAAATTCTGTCCCTCGATCTTGCACATCCTTGCAATCATCTAGAAACAGATTCAACAAATAAGGAGCCCAACTGATTGTGGTTCCCTCAACACACTGTGCTGCAACTACGACAACCCCAACCAGTACTTCCTCCTTACGGAATTTCCTGAGTAGCTTGCAAGCGATAATTTTTGTGGCCATTCTTGTCATGATATCACTAATCCACTTGATAATGATTCTGCNATTCTTCATCTCCTCGACGAGTGTTTTCTCCTTTATTTTTTCCTCAAGGAACTATGCGGGATCCATGCCCTGTGATGGCAGCCCTGTGATGTGCGCAATGATCTCTACGTCTATTGAGATGAGCTTGTCCAACCACAGATCTCTACCATGTGTGACCACCATCAACTTCTTGACGCAACTATTTTCATACTAGCCTCTGCCAAAGTGTGGTAGGTCCAACAGACCTAATATCCTAGTTTTTTCCAGTCTTGTTGCCCATTGGATTGGTTGATGAATCGGTTCCCCAAAGGGATCTAGACCCACAGTCTGTAGGTAGACTTGCTTAGCGAACTCTGGGAACTTGTCCATGTCCATTACATCATGGTCTAAGTACCTTAATTTTTCTACATAACCTAACAAATCTTCTTTTACCCGTACCCCTTCTGGTATGCACAGAAAAACAATTGCTATGACAGGTTGTCTGCGCGGTGACCTAGGTACCTTCTTCTTGTCCTTTCATGGAGGTGGATGACTTGAGGTTCCAACCTCCATTGTTCATTTTTCAGCATACTTCTCTGATCGACCAGTGACATTTTCTACTGCTCCCTCCTGTGGGTGGTCCGACATAGTTGTTTGTGACTCTTCTGGCTTGACCACTTCTTCCTGATTTGGAGTCGTCCGATATCCGCTTCATCTTGCGCTCCTCCTTCGACAAGTTGTCGAAGTCCCAAAATAGGTCACTATGACCAAGAATCTCCCAAAACTTGGTCAAGGGCCAATAGGCCCCCAACATGCACCTGTGACTCGTCCCGAGTCACTCTGGTTTGATTAGTTCTACTTCGAAGGCCTCGAGCTTAGCTCGAGCTTCTTCGACCTGCTGCTGTGTGACATCCTCTTTCTCGGTGAACTCCTGGAGCACTGCATCATTTACTGGCACTTCTAGGCGCTGTTCTGCTGCGGTGACAACCTGTTCTAACTCTGCTCCTTGGCTCTCTACCTCTGTAAACAACTGGCATGCCTTATCTTGCATAGGTTGAAGCCGTCGAGTGACTTCCATCACTTTTATTTGAAGCATATGGATCTACTGCTGAGTTGTGCATTTCTCCTGAGACCGCTTCATTCTTTCTACGACTGACAGGGGTTTCAACTGCGCCTGTAGTGTGTCTGCGTGCTGCTTTTCTTCCTGGAGCTGCGACTCTAGTGTCTGTAACTCCAGGTTCTCAGTGAGGTTTTCATATATCTGGGCACTGCGGTTACTCAACTTCTTGCACTCCAAGGCAAGAGCTTTTAATATGTCAACTGCATTGCAGGGAGTTGCTTCCCTTAGTTCTCTTACATCTTGAGGGGTCTCAGGCACAATGCGGAGTTCCAAGTCTGCTATGCACTATTGGAGCTGCTGGATTACCTCTTCAAGTTGTGCCACCTACTATGGAACTTGTTCTTCGACCCTTACTTGAACAACTATCACAAAGCGAAGTGCTCTGTGAACCATTTCCTTTACTTCGAGTTGCTTGGCGAGCAACTGTTCCTTGCTTTGCTGTAACTACGGTTTTTCTTCATCCCACTTCACTTGCAGAGCAAGATTTTTCCGTTCTGCAGCACCGCGTTGCTCCTCAAGGTATTTATGTACTTGCGCTAAAGCCTGGGTGGCTTGTGCTGTCTCTTCCTGAGCTCGTCGAAGGCAAGATTCGACTGTATCGACGATGCGGTGTAGTTGAGATGGCTCATCTCCCAGTTCTGGCGTTTTCGAAGGCAGAGGTGTATTAGAAAATCCACAGTTGGACTGTAATGCCTATTGCACTCCTTGAAGTTCAACCCTGATCTGATTGAACACCTCCTCCTGCTTAGCTTCTTGCTTCTCTGCTATCTCCAGCGAAGCATCGTTTAGTGTTGCGACGATGAAGTCGAAGTCTTCTGAGGTGAGGGTGGTCTCAAATTTGGTTCTGGTTGCTTTTGATTTCTTCCTAGAAGAAGGGTTCGGGGGGGAAACCTTCCTTTTCTTCGAGGGGTCCTCCTTGTCTCTAGGCGGTGTAACCTCACCTTTATTCTATTCAACTTTTGTGCCATCTATCTCTCTGCCATCACCTCCTTGCTTAGGTGAGATAGAAGCAGTCTTCACCGAGGTACTGCTTACATCTTGAGCTTCTTCATTTTTCTTGGTCTTTCTTGGTCCAGGTGTATCGTGCACTGCTTATGGACTGTCAATATCAGATATCTTCGCGGGGTCTACTGGGATGAGGAGGTCCGTCGACCATTCCTTAGTAATCTGTTGTAAGTCTTCCTCTGTCAGCTTGTAGTATGACTGCAGCTGTTGTTTATGCTCATCAACGCGTGCTGTGATATAGATGAAATGGTGGTCTTTGTTGAATTTCATCAAGGGCATGAACTTGTGGAGAGTGTTTGGGGTTATACAAGGCTCAGACTGGATGGATGTCTTCAACTAGTTGTAATAAGTGTGGAAGACGACATTTGATTGCCACTATTTGTTCATGTCACTGGAGTACCACGGTGTACTGAACTTCGCGGCCAGAGGTTCAAAGGGCTCGATGTATGGGAAGGTCGCACCTTCCAGCATCTCCCATGTGATAAAAGCGATCAAGATGAGAAGCCAGCTGCAGTGGAACTCATATCCTTAGTCCCGCACTTGCATTTGAGTTCCAATTGGTTTACCAAGTACTTCACCCAATTCATTTGTAGGCCCTCCGCACACTTTCCTGCGAGGTCGACTACAAATCCACTCACTTGGGTGGGTCGGTTCTTGCAAACTAACTTTCCTGCGATCAATTGACAGGATAAGCGTACTGTGATGCTCTGGATAGAGGCTACCTTGTAGCCTTGTGTTCCTTTCTCTACATCTCCGTAGGTGTCCTTAATATTCTGCACAAGAGCATGATCCATGGATTTTCCCGGGTAAAAATCCTATGGGTTAGGGCCTTGCATGATTATCCCTGTGATCCGATTGATCAACGTCAGATCCACTGTGATGTGGCAGTTCAACCATAAATATACGCCATGGTAGCAGGACAACAACAACTTGATGCATGCGTTCACTTCTTGGTGCCTACCGAAGTGAGGAATCTTCATGACATTGAGCAATGTGGACAATGCGAGGTTCATGGTCCATGACTGGGGGATGATATTCGAGTTCTTTCCCTCGGTTCTGGTCAGATACTTGTGCGAGGCGAGCATGTTGTACACCTTCCTATCACCGAGGTTGAAGTCCCTGAACTTCAACAGTACGATCTTATCTTAGTCTGCGCGCATTGCGCATATCCCTTTCGGGAGGTACACAGTGACCAAAGCATACTCAAATTCTCTGGGCACACTGTCATGATTTATCGTGCCGATCAGAGGGGGTAGATAGGTGGGTAATATAGTCGGGATTAACTTAGCATTCGCGAGATCATCCCTATTCTTAGTTCACTTTTCATCTCCTGGCCGGGATGGACCGGCTCGAGCAGTGGACGGAGAGGCCGACAGTCCTCTCGTCAAAGATGATTGTACACCTGTAGACACTCCTCTCTCCGACATGACTCTTTTAGTCATTAAGTCGAGGAGAACTTCCGTTATTGATTCTTCAACTGCGATGAGATCTTTGGACATTCGCACTCGGGATTAAAATTATTGGGGTCATGATGATCTTAGATATGACACTAGAACAAACAACAATAACACAATGATCACTGTATACA
This sequence comes from Picea sitchensis, assembly GCA_010110895.2. NCBI lineage: Eukaryota > Viridiplantae > Streptophyta > Pinopsida > Pinales > Pinaceae > Picea > Picea sitchensis. The sequence continues at coordinate 11,443 of SNQJ01S0153718.1, forward strand.
ATTCACTTAGTCCGCGGGCTTCAAATTCTTAGTTAGCAAAAGTGTTCTCCATTCATGGCGTGACGGGATAAGTAGGAAACTCGACAACGGTTCTCTTGTAACGGGTATGAAGCTTCATTAACTCTTGTTCTGTCGGTTATGGTGCGGTCTAACGGTCTGGTGTTAAGCTATAAATTCTTTTCAACTCGTTCGGAGCGGGAGTCGAATGGATATATCATCCCCAACGGCTATATTGCTTCGCCATGGCGAAGTGCCATGTGTCGCTGTTATGATATCTCGACGAAGCTCCAATTCTGCAAATTTTTTGTTTGCGAAGTTCCCGCTAGAACCTTCTGTAACTTTTCAATCTTAGCCCTCTTCTTACTTAGATTTCTAGCCTTCTTTTCAGTGAGCTTTGACTCGGTATGTCTTTTTCCATGCTGATTCTTATCTTCTTTTAACATAGTGACTGTGCGCTATTGAGATTATTTCCTAGGATTCAGGGGTACCACCTCTTCTTTATCCGGAGTAAGTACTTCAATCTCCTGTGGGTCTTCAGCTTCGATAGCAGGGTCTCTAGCGTCAAATAGCTTCGATCTGTTCTCTTGTTCTTCAATGAATTGTGCGATCTTTCTGGTCATGAAATCTTTTAATTCTTGTTTCTTCTGCTCCAAAACTTCTTCTTCTTCCTTTTGTCTGGCTTGAGCTCTGTCAATCCAAGGTTTTCCTATTAACATGGTAAACGGGGTGCGGTCTTCAACGAATTTAATAATCTCAACATCTTCCTCTGTCGAAGTTCTATTGACAGTCATAGGTATCTGAGCGATCCTTCCGCACAGGTTTACCATTTTTTCTCTGAATAACCCTATTCTTCCTAATGAAGGAATCATAGCAGGCCTTCCTATAGCTTCCCAAGTTCTCTCTGTCATGATATTCACCTATGTTTCCTCATCTAGAATACAGTCAATGTCGAAGTCTCCTATTCTTTCTTCGATGCATTATTTTCCTTTGAAGATCTCTGATAATCTTATATGTCGGTGGTTATTCAGGGTTTCTTTCATCTGTAGCAATGCTTGCTCGGATCCTTTCTGGTATTCTTCCATAATCTCAGTTTCTGGATCTGCCTTAGGGTTCTCTTGATTCAGATTCATTCTTTCAAGCTTAACAATCATTCTAGGGCAATCCAATACTTCATGGTCTAGAGCTTTACAACATAGGCAACTAGGTTTTCCACCAGGGCATTCTTTAGCAAGATGTCCCAGTTTTCTGCAACTATAACAGAGGGTTAATCCTCTCTTTCTTTTAAATGATCCCCAACCTCTTCTGTGCTGTGCACTAGGAACATAGGAGCTAACCTGCAATAAATTCTTTCTGGGATCCTGCATCCATTCGTTAGTCCAAACATTCTTTCTATGCATAGGTATAACATATCTTTCACTATTCTTGTCAGATCTATTAATATCAAATATTTTTTCGTCTATCAATACCCTAGTTTTCAAACTAGGACAAATTTTATTAAACATACCTAGATCCATACTCTAGAAACAAAAAATTCCACTTATCTTACTTCTACAGAGCACAAAGCGTTCAAATCTAAATTTTGTTACTATCTTTACCTTTATCAGAGCACAAAGCTTGCAGATCTTACCTCTTTTAATCATAACTTCTCACTTTTACCTTTCTTAGAGCACAAAGATTTCAGATCTTGCTTCTTTCCTTCAGATTCGACCTCTTTTCTTCAGATCGAGCTTCTTTCTTTTAGCACAGAGTTTTATAAGTCAAGTAGAACACTGCACACTAGGGCACAGATCTATGCACAGAGCTTTCACAATTTCAGGATGAATCTTTGCAGAGAGATTCTTCTTTCTCAGTTCCCAACAATCATGATTTCAGGTCCTGACAATAGAACCATTTGTTGGCACAGGGGTAGACCCAGGGTTCAATGCTACAACAACGCACCAAGAAATCCCTAACTATTGGCCCTTTCGGCAATACCTGCGAAGCAGATGAAGTCTCACCTGAGGTAGAGGAAGGGGTGGTTGCAATACTTAGGTGTCTGCAACCTTAGCTGGGACATATATATGTGATTATAACACTTAATGAATCACTTAGCACCGTCAGTTCCTCAATATGCAAGCAATATCCAGTTCGCTAATAAAACATGGCTTCACAACATTCACACTGATATAATGTTCTTAAGCACTTAACATCAATAGATAGGTCAGATCTAGCAAACCAAGCACTCAACACATTCATATGGATCATATCTAATATTCTCACGTATCATTAGCACTAAGCATAAGCAGATCTATCTAATCATCTTAAAGAACTTAGCAAATGAAGACATAAACACATTAAGACAAGCACAGAGCAAGATGACATAGTGTTTACGTGGTTCACCCCCACCCTGGGGCTATGTCCACCAACTCTTCTTCTTTATTGTCTTCAGTCAATCGGTTACAAGCACCAAGCCTTCAAAACCCTTACTCCACACATGACAGAAGATCTGCGCAACTCTCTAGATCCTTTTTCCTTGCGTTACAACACTAAGCCTTCCTCAACTTCTTACAACGACTTGCACTTAGCTCTGTAAGTCTCACACAGATACTTCAATCACATAGATCTAGCACTTAGCTCATCAATCTACCAATTGGTTCTTTGTTACATTGCCTATACATCTATTTATACTTTACAATCTAGGCCTAAGCATGGGTAAACCCATGGGCCGACATCCCAATCCCATTACATATTCCCAAAAACCCAAAAAGGACCCAAAAGTGGGCCGAGATCCCTTGATCTCCGCTTCGTCTTGCGCTCCTCCTTCGACAGGCTGTCGAAGTCCCAAAATAGGTCACTATGACCAAGAATCTCTCGAAACTTGGTCATGGGCCAAAAATGACTCTTCTGGATCGACCACTTCTTCCTGATTTGGAGCCATCCCATTGACTCTCGGGGCTTCGATGGGGTTTTATGGTTGCACTTGTTTTCCTACATCTTCATTCTATCAGACCTGTCCCTCTTCTTGCATATCAATGTCCATGCCTGCAGGTGTTGTCTGCAGAGTTTCTTCTTTGATGTGTGTGGGGCTGCCCATTTTTGTATCCGGTGATGGGATTTCGTTCACATTGACGAATTTTGGTGGTGGAGATCGATGCTGTTTGCTTCCTAGCGATTGTGTTTGTGCTCTGGTCCTAACTATGGGTTGTCTGACAGTATGGCTCGGTTCTCCTTGTTTAGGTGGTGCCATGATGGTAAAAAATTATCGCTCACCGAGCTCAGTATCCTCTGCAACCTCTGTAAAGTTTGCAACTTTTACTCTCTGCCGTGTCTGCTCTATCGCTGTCTGCCTTCTCCGATTTTGCGATAATCTTTTGGTCTCGCGTCCTTGATTTGTATGGGCATCCTGTGAAGCTTGTCGAAGATGTTACCTCTATTACGGATTCAATGAAACGAAAGTCCCTTTGTACTTTCCATTACTTTCCCTTGTCGTCTCCAGTTGGCGTTATTAATGCGACGTCCCTTTAGTCGTTTTCAACATTCAATTCTGCTAGCCTTCGTCACTTACCGCTTCTTTTTTCATCTCCACCTTTCCCGCTTGTTTTCATATTGAACTGACTGTTGGCCTTGTCTTCATTGGGATCATATTCCTGAGTGTGCATGCTCCTTCTCCTTTCGACACACTGTACCTCTGTGGGTAATGTTTGATATCCTACCTATTTTGTTTTTTCAAACTGCGTGGTGGCTTTCAAGTTATGGGTGGTCGAATGTCCTGGTATAGTTTCAGTCGGCTCCCATTGATCATTCCTCTAAGTTCTGCGCCTCCTAAGCCCTTCAAGTGTACGATTCCTCCATCTGTGATAGTTTTTACTTCGTATGGTCCTAACCAGTGCATTCTGAGTTTTCTTGGATGCTGAATGGATTTACTGTCATACATCAACACTAAGTCTCCTGTCTTGAAAGTTTTCCTCTTAATATGTCTGTCATGCCAAGCTTTGTCCCTTTCTTTTTGAACTTGTTGGTGGAATCCTGCTAGGATCCTATCTTCCTCCATGACCAATAGTTGATTCATCCTATCTTGTACTGCGCCTCGTTCTGTCATGTTCGTGATCGCTGCTACGTGCAGACTGGGTACCAAAAATTCTAATGGCACCATGGATTCTTGTCCATATACCAATCAAAATGGCGTGTGTCCTGTCAACTTCTTGCATGTGGTCCTGTATGCCCACAATACTGCTGGTATTTTTAGGTCCCAATCGTCCCTGTTGACGTTACAAATATTCGTCAGTGCATTTTCAAGGATTTTGTTAAATGCTTCTACTGTTCCGTTTTCTTGTGGATGATAAGGTGTACTCTTTTGATGGTGGACTTAAAATTCTTCAGTCATGGCCTTAATAGTGATATTAATGAAGTGAGTGCCTTGATCGCTCATCAAAATCCTTGGGAAACCAAATATAGTGATCACTTTCTCAAATAGAAAGTGTGCTGCTGTTTCTGTGCTGCAATCTTTAACTGGTGCTGTTTCCACCCATCTTGTCAGGTATTCTGTCGCAGTGATAATGTAATTTGCTCCTGTCCTCTTTACTGGCGGGTTTATTGGTCCCACGAAATCTATTGCCCATTTGTTGAATACCTGCAAATTTACCTATGGTAGCAGTGGCATCTCGTCCCTTTAATTAGGTTTACCAACCCTTTAATAGACATCACATCTCTGGCAGTGCTCTTTCAAGTCTCTGTGAATGGTCGACCACCATAGTCCTGCACGCAATACATTCTGCATGGTAGCTTTGCCTGCGTAATGTCCTCCTGCTATTCCTTCGTGGGCTTCTGCTAAAATCCTTGGTCTTTCATGTTCTAGCACATATCTTCACAAGATTCTATCTACGCCCATTTTGTATAAGTGTCCTGCAATCAGCTGATAGTCCGCAACCCGAACTACCAGGTTTTTCTTCTGTGTGGTGTTGTAATCCTATGGCGTAGTCCCTGTACTCAAGTACTGGATGATGTCAGTGAAATATTCATCGACGATCTGGACTGAAAATAGTTGTGCGTCCAAAAAATTGTCCTCTAAGCTTGTAGGTTCTTCTCCGTTCGTGACCCTTGATAGATGGCCAGGTCCTACATTTAGCTTTCCTGGCTTGACTATTACTTCAAAATCAAATTCTTGAAATAGTAGTAACCATCGACAGATTCTACCCTCCAACACTGGCTTGTTGAATAGGTATTTAAGGGATGACTGATCTGTGAGAATCTTAAAATGTTTTCCCAATAAATAATGTCTGAAATTATGCAGTGCGTAGACCATATCTAGGCCTTCCCTCTCTGTAGTATTATAGTTCTACTCAGATTCTGACAGTTTTCTGCTCACAAATGTTATAGGATGATCCAAATATCCTGCTCCTGGCTGTGCCAAAATAGCTCCAAGTGCTATGGCTGATGCATCTACATGTACGTGGAATGTCTTCTCCCAGTCTGGAAATACTAGTATTGGCGCTGTTACCATCTTTTCTTTCAGTGTATCTAGACCATGTTGACAATATTCATTCCACTAAAACTTTGTATCTTTCCTTAATAGTTTCTCCATTGGCGCGGTGATCTGCGCATACCCTTTGATGAATTTTCTGTAGTATCCTGTGTGTCCCAATGTCACTCTTAGTTGATGGACTATTTTTGGTGGTGGCAAGTTAACAATTACTGCAATCTTTGCAGGGTCTACTAGTAAATCTTGCTTGCATACTATATGGCCCAATAGTATCCCAAATGGTGTTCTGAAGATGCACTTCTTGATGTTTAATCATATCTGGCACTGCCTGTATATTTCTAACATTAGTTGCAAGACCTCTACATGGTCTTTCAATAGACTGTAGATTGTCCAATCATCCAAATATACCTCTAGAAACTGGTGGATAAATTCCTTGAATGCAACGATGACTACTCTGGAAAATATTGATGGCACATTCTTCAGTCCAAAGAACATGAGTGTGTACTACTAGGATCCCCATTCTGTAGTAAACATGGTATTGTATCTATCTTCTTGTGCTATCTTGATATGGTGGTAGCCCGAGAATCCATCAGTGAATGAGTAAACTTCATGTCCCCCTATGTTCTCCAACACTTCATTTGTGAAAGGTGTAGGGAACGTGTCATGTAGGCATGCATCGTTCAACTTCTTCAAGTCGACGCATATTCTTATCCCGCCTTGTTTTTTGTCCTGAACTACCATCGGGCTTATCCATTCTGATTCTTCCACAGGTTCTATGATGTCGAATTTGAGCATCCTATCGATCTCAGCTTTAAATGTTTTCTTATATATCAGATTTAGTCTGTATGGTCGCTGTCTGATCAGTCTAGCCTCAACTCTGAGTGGTATCTTCATTTCTCCGAGCTCTCCTGCTATGCCTTTACTTTCTTTAAATGTTGTGGGGAACAGGTCGCTATACTCGCGCAATAACTCTGCTATGATTTCTATTGTTTGTTCATCCCAGTAGTCTCCAATGCTGGCTATTTTGGGATTCTCAACTATCCCAATGTTGACTTTCTTCACCTTGATCGACACAACAATTACTTCTAATTTTAGATGTGAACATTCCACTTCTCTTTCGACTTCCACTTCCTTGATCTGAATATCGAGCGGGTCGTCTTCATCTGGTGCTTCTTCCTGCATGTGGTGGCATGACAACAATTCTTTCACTGTCTGTTTGTTTTGCTGTTGTTCTTCTGTTATGATTTTGACTTCTGGTTCCTTAATGAATATCACCCCTCTTATATAATTAAGTGTTGCATCTATGTTGGGGTTCTCATGCTCGAATGAGAAAGTGACTGTAAAATTCTGTTGCAATACTGTCCACCTCGAAGTTCCTCTACGCAGTTCCTGGTTTGTATACCAATTTGTTGGTATGCCTTCCATGGTATGTATGAAATGATGAGGCCATTCTTCTGGGAGTGTCATTTTCCACAGTGCTCCTCACTTCTCCAAGTGTTCCGCTGGTGCCCCTTGTCCATCGTATTTCTGCTTCTAGTTGCTTCTTCGTGCTGCACCAAACATTATGTGCAGTAACCACTTGCATTGGTACCAATCTTTGATTGTTTCCTTGTGTGCACCCCACCATATTGCAGGTGTGGCCTTGAGTGCTATATCGAGTGCTAAGAGTCTCTGATTTTCTAACACTTCATTCTTGTACTCTGCCAAGAATACTTCTAGATCATTTACCCCATGGAAACTGGGTGGTTCCCTTACCTCCATACCTACCCATCTTAGTGCGCAGTCTACTCTTATGCATCTTCTTGTGGAAACTTCGTGTAGCCTTTGTTTCCAGTTCTCTAAACTGGTGTCTGAGTCTATCACACATGAAGTAATGCTCCACCAACTGAGTATCCCATCTGAAGTTGGGTTTACATAATCCTCATTGTGCGCAGTTGTTCTGTACAACTAGTTGTTCTGTAAAATTCTGTTGCAATACTGTCCACCTCGAAGTTCCTCTACGCAGTTCCTGGTCTGTATACCAATTTGTTGGTATGCCTTCCATGGTATGTATGAAATGATGAGGCCATTCTTCTGGGAGTGTCATTTTCCACAGTGCTCCTCACTTCTCCAAGTGTTCCGCTGGTGCCCCTTGTCCATCGTATTTCTGCTTCTAGTTGCTTCTTCGTGCTGCGCCAAACGTTATGTGCAGTAACCACTTGCATTGGTACCAATCTTTGATTGTTTCCTTGTGTGCACCCCACCATATTGCATGTGTGGCCTTGAGTGCTATATCGAGTGCTAAGAGTCTCTGATTTTCTAACACTTCATTCTTGTACTCTGCCAAGAATACTTCTAGATCATTTACCCCATGGAAACTGGGTGGTTCCCTTACCTCCATACCTACCCATCTTAGTGCGCAGTCTACTCTTATGCATCTTCTTGTGGAAACTTCGTGTAGCCTTTGTTTCCAGTTCTCTAAACTGGTGTCTGAGTCTATCACACATGAAGTAATGCTCCACCAACTGAGTATCCCATCTGAAGTTGGGTTTACATAATCCTCATTGTGCGCAGTTGTTCTGTACAACTAGATGATTCCCTCCAAGTCCAAGCAAGTAGGCTCTACAAACCTCTCCCCTTCTGATGGGTCTAATGGTGCGATGACCCTGTATTTTCCTGACTCAAATGTCATCTTCCTAGTCTTCAGGTTGATTATCACATTCTTGTAAAATGCCCAATCCAATCCCAGTAATGCTAGATATGGTGTTGTGCCATACATGATTTCGATCACTTCAAAGTCCGCCTTAGTGCACACTCCGTCCAGATCTACTATCACTCCTTTCAACCTCCCTATTGGCAGAACTCTATGTTGGTTTGCTAACTTTAGTTGTACCGGTAAGTAGCGTAAGGTAGGTTCTCCCATGTATTGCCATGTCTTCTTGGGTAATACATTGACTTCAGATCCTAGATCCAATATGATATCTCCCATGTTGAAATCTCTGATGTTGGCATTCAACCTGAATTCCCTACTTGTTCTTCTCCTTGTATGTAGGTGATTGACTGTTTTTTGATCTAGTTTTCCTTCTGTCTCTATGTTACATATTTCTAATATATTTTGCAATATTTTAACAGAGGATGGATCATTCAATATTTTTACGCATGATTGCAAAAAGCCTTTGTTTGTACTTACTTGTCCCAAGGGATGCATTTCTTTGGTATGATCCAATGATGGAGGCATCTCATACTCTGGTAGTTCCTTTCTCTGCTGCGTAGTTGAAGTCGACGCAGTGTCTTGCTTCAAGAATTCTTGTCTGGATTGCCTAAATGTTTCCTTCTCATTATGTGCATCGAATTGTCTCCTTGGTTCGACATTCTTCTTCACCCACTGGTGTTGTATTGGCTCTTGTTGGAATGCCTCATTTCTTGTTTTAGCTCCTCCGTGCATAACTATGTTGATGTTTCGTCCTTCATCCCTTGCTTCTGCTAAAATCCATTGAACATTTTGGTTGTTCTGATTCATCTTTTCTTGGATATTCCCTAGTAGTGTAGGACATTCTTCCATGTCATGATTAGATGCACGACAATACATACAAGTTGCTGGTGGAAGTGGACATTCTCTTGCGTAATGTCTCAGTTGTTGATAGTTGTGACATACCACTAGTACTCTACCTCTTCCCAAGCCTCCTCTTGCTCGTCCTCCACCTCTGTAGCCAGTTCGATCTTCTCACGGCGTGTTATATTGAGGCACCTAATTGTACTGTGGGGTATTGTACTGAGGTTACATTGTGTTGTACTGTGGCGACGCAGTATTGTATGGTTGTTGCGCAGTATTATACTACTGTTGCGTAGTTTTGTATGGGGCTGGTACCTGGTTAAATTGAGGTGCGACTTGCACAGTCATCATTTCTACCTGCGCCCTATATGCATCTAATGTCCTCTCTCTCATCAAGACCATAGTTCTACAATATTTGTCACCATGGCCCACTGACTTGCAAAAGTTGTAATATGAACTCTTTGGGACTGTCTGGTATTTCTGCATCATTGGGAAGTGATATGGATAGTGGCCCAATTTCTTACATATTTCACACCATAGTCCTCCTGTTGGTAATGGATTTGGCATCCCTACTTCCATGTACTGCGCGAATGTTGGAAATTCGTTCTTGTGGTGTCCTTTCGTTCTGCATGTGGTACACCAAATGGCTTCTCATTTGTCCTTAATTTTGTTCTGGTTTAGCTGTAGCGTTAAGTTCTTCAAATCCTCTTTCAACTCTTCGATGGCTAGATCCATCTACTGATATTGGTTTTCTTCCAGTTGCAGGGTTGCCTGCAGAGCCTCCACTCATGTCTGAAAATTCTGGTGTCACAATGGGTATTTTAAATGTGGTAGTAGTGAATTGATTAAGAGGTGCCTGTGTTGCATATCTGTCATGAGATATTTCAACTTTCCTTTCAGTCGCTTGAATCTCTAGTCAATCTCCCATACAGATTCTCCTAGTCTCTGTCTAATTTCTTTCATCTCGTTCATGTACTGATCCTCTGAACTTGGCTTCTAAAACTCATTTATCAACAATTTCTTGATGTCCGCAATTCTTCTGGTTGTCCCTGGTGGATTGTTTATAACTAAACTCGTATACCAATCCAGTGCGTGTTCCCTTAGTGTAATTGCTAGTTGTGCAAATTTAGTATCTTCGTGTGTGATCTGTTTTGCTTCCCATATCTTCTCACAGATAAACAAGTGTTTTTTCGAGTCCTCTGACGCTTCTCCTTTGAATTCTAGTAACTTGATGGTGGGATCGTGTCCTACCATCTTGAACGTTGAACTACTACCTCCGCGTAGTGTAGATACTTGACTAGTGCTTCCTGAACTGGATCTTCCAGTTGTTTATCGTGTAGATGTACTTCCTGTTGTCTTTCTTCTCCCAAAATTCGGTTGTCTAAACAGTGGTGTTCTTTTTGGTGTATTAGTCGTACATGGGTTTATGAGTTCCACACTGACATTAATATGGACAGGATTGCTACCTTCTCTTCCCGCTCTTGGACCTCTTGTCTTCCTCTCATATATTGTGCATAGGATTTCCTCAATCTTCTCCACAGTCTAAAGATCCTCTACCTCTTCTTCATCACTTGTCAAGCCTTCCCTCGCGGCTACAACTCTCTTCTTGGTGTTCACCTTGTATTGGTAGGGTACTCCACTGCGTGTCTTTTCAACTGTCACCATGATCCGCTTGATCTGGCCATCATCCATCATGATTGGGTCCAAGGGTTTGATGCAGGAGCATCCGCACCTCGTCACGCGAGGCTGCACATGGAGAAAGAAAAGGACCGCAGAGTGACGCCAGCGTCACGATTTTGACCATTTTGATGAGCGCCGTCGTTTACATAAAAGCTCCTATATTTAGGCGTACTTGTATACTGAAATAGACCGCGAGCAGATAAGCTC
>SNQJ01S0153720.1:0-22716 GCA_010110895.2 Picea sitchensis
CAAATAAATGAAAAGGAATATTCATGTTGCAAGTTAGAAGCTGAAATTGTTGACCTTAGAAAGAAGGTGGAAAAGTCAAACAAATTCTTGAATAGCTGATGCAGTCGGCCTCTCAGGGCACGTCTGCTTCAACCAGGACCTTCCTTTACTCAGGCTCGAAGAGTTAAATTACTCTTCAACCACCTGTCGGGAGTTCTCAATACCCACAGACTTTCTTCCAACGATCTCCCCTTTGTCTTATCGGGAAATCGAGCTTTGCGCTATCACGAAACTTGTGGGCACGTTCCTTGTGCTATACAAAACCCCGAAACCCGATGGGTCTCGATGTCGATGCTTCTTCATTCATGTCAGGGATTTCCCTATCGGGAAATCGGCATATGCGATGTCAAGAGTTTCTCCCCTCATGAATCCTCGATTCCCGATTTGCGATGGTGCTCCCGCTATGGCGTTAGCCCCTCCAGCTACTCATTTCCCACATGACCTGCAAATCCATGAGACCACGTCCTTCACCCTTATCGGGATTTCGGAATTCACGAGTTCGAACAACGTAGAACTCACACCTTTTGTATCTCCGATCCCTGAACTCCGATGCCACCTGTCCTTTTCTCCATGATGCCTGGACCCCATGCTCCCGTAGTAATCTCATGCCACGTGTCCCCGCAGTGATCAACGGCTCCAGTTGCGTCGAAAAATCACTAATCGTGATTTCATCAGGCACAAGACTCCTGCCTCCACAAACCCCGATGAGCCGAATCCCGATGGTTCTTGGGCTCCTCCTAGACACACTCAGGTTTAAATCCTGCGCAACTTCACCAAGATCTGGCGGCTATCGGGACTTCACAATTCTCCCTTGCGAATCCTGGCCGTCGATTCCTCCTTCAGAGGTTTCTAGGAAATGACTAAGTGTTCCTTCCAGAATCCCTTTCCAACGCTTGGGCTTGCAACCTCTGCTCAAGCCTTCTTCTACATGGACTCTTGTGTTGTCCTTCACGGTATCTCGAAGGAACTATCCCTCCTGAGCTTGTCAACTCTGATTCCTTCAGAGACTTTGCGCACACTCTTCGTGCTCGACCTTCAACAACTCTCCAAGTGTTGAGTCTTTCAGACTCTGTGCACCTCCGACAACAGTAGTCTCTGCCTTCCTTTGCTCATATTAACAACTGAGACTTCTAATTCCGCCCGTGCGCTCTTCACATGGCTTCCACAACAACCCTATAACTTCTGGGTGAACGAGAATACGTGTTTAACTGTCGAGCCTTCATCAATGCACTCTTTGCAGATGAATTCAACTGCACTCTATGCAGGAATCTCCTGGCTCAGACAGAGAAACAATTGAAACTTATTCTCTTCTCTCTCTCTCTCTCATACTTCAGTTGAAAACCTAAAATCCCATGCACAACATATACAAAGCAAATGCATATCCAGAAAAACAAACATTCATGAGCACATAAACAATCTACACAAAGAAACAACACCTGCCATGAATTTGAATCAAAGACTCTCTTCTATTAATTCAAATCTGTACATGGATGTTCTTCACAGATTTATCTGTTTGCTCTTCTCTTCTGAATGTTTGCTAATACGGGATAATGTTACAATACACAAGTGAGGGTGTCTATATCCATTTTCCCTCTCGAACTCTAAAAACTGTCTAATCTGGAAACAAAATCCTATCTACTTGCATTAAATCTATTAAATGCCTCATCTACCTAAGCACGAGAGCTTAAAGGCTCAAGGTCCATTATAATATACAAAGGCGCTTCTCATAAATGGTTCATTTATACATTGGCACTTTCATCTTAAATGAGAATTCAAAAGTTTGTTTGTACTTGTCCGGTTGTTGTCTTCTTATGTTGGATGCAGCTTGTCTTGGGTGATGTACATTATACTCTCAGTTTAAAATTTTCAGGGGCTCCTGTCCATGAGCTCCCATGCGGTCACATCCCGTATACGTATCTCTTGCTTTGCCTTCCAATTTGGCATCTTCCAGCAGGTGATTCTTTCCTTGACGAACTCAAAATCTTGCTTTACTTTGATCTTCTTTCCCCACTTCATTTGTCTAGTATACCTCCATCTGCGGCTTCATAGCTGGTAATTATACGCCTTTGGATCAGCGATTTTCAGTTCCATTTCTTCTCCACCCACATGTGGGTATAAGTATGGAAGCATTAAATGTCGAGGAGATATCCAGAGGCCATCAGAGCAACTCAATTTTCATGGCTTTTCTCCAAATTTCTTTAGGATTTTGCATGGCCCGATTTTTTTCGTCTTCAGATTATTATATGTTCCTTTTGTGAACCTTTCCTTTCTCAAGTGTACTAGACGGGATCCCCAACTTGTTGAAGTTGTCTTTCTCGATCGATGCATCTGGCTTGTACTCACGATTTAGTCATCGTTGCTTCACCTTCTTTGTGAGTTAGCTTCATCCGCCGATGAGATTCCTACGCACTAACCTTTGCTAGTCGTGGCACGATGCGACTCCACGATTTGACTCCCCATCAGTTTGTGTCCCATACACAATCTGAAATGGACTTTCGTATCCGATTCGCGAGAATCATTGTATGCAAACTCTGCTGTGGCAATATGTTGTCCAGTGCTATGGTTTTGTCACCGATAGTCTCCTAGACTCTGTTAGCCACCTCCGGTCGTAAAGATGCGTCTGGGATAAGTTGAACTAAACCACCGGGGATGGTTCCACAAGCAATCCATCTTTCTCAAATGACACATGAATTTTGTATCCTGTCAGAAACTATGCTTTGAAGATCCAATGAAGTCGCACAATCTTTGAAAAACAAATTCAGCGATATTAGGTCGCATCGTTGATCTTCTGGCATGGAATAAAGTGTGCCATCCTTGAAAACCTGTCCACCACCACAAAGATCCAGTCAGCCCCTCTGCGTTCTCGTAAACCCAAATACAAAATCCTGTTGATGCGTACTCCATGGTCTCTCCGGTATGGGCAATGGATGATAAAGAACTACATTCTATTTCGACCCCTTCGAATGTTGGCAATTTCTGCATCTGTCAACAAACCTTTGGACATCTGCTCGCATGCCCGGCAAAATACTGGTCATTTCGACTGCGAATGTTTTGTCGTAAGCCAAAATATCTTTATGAAGCCTCTGTGTTTTTCCTTTAGCAATTCTCCCTCATGGAGCAATTTTGGAATACTGATTGATTGCCTCTGAATAAAATCCTCACGGATCATGAATTATCCATAGGCTCAGATCCACGAGAACCGGATTCTCATTTGCTTCATATCTTCTCCGAGAAGTCGCATCTCTAGCGTACATGTCGCCAGTTCTCAAAGGCCAATGTTTTATTTCGAAATTCTACTTGACAGAAAACATTTCCTGTCAAAGCATCAACCACTTTGTTAGAAGTACAAGAAATATGTTTAATCAAATGAAATTCTGCATAATACTCTACCCATTTTGCATCGCCAGTTCAACTTCTCTGTTGACTCTGGCGCAATGCATGATTGAATAGTTTGTACAATACAAAATATTTTGGGATCAAGTAATGCCTCCACTTCTTTAATGCAGTATGATGGCGCAAAACTCTTTATCATATGTGGAGTATTTAAAATTCGCCTCATTCAGCTTCTCATTGAAATATGCAATGGCGCATCCTCTTGACTCAGACCACTCTATAGCGTATCTGCTCATCACATTTCATGAAATGTCTTCTTGAGATCGGCAACACCAACAGCTGAGTGGTTGTTATCTTCAGCTTCAACGGATTGAGCTTTTCTCGGTATCGCTATCGATGAAAGAGACTTATTAAGCTTCTTCACCATGTCCATCATTGTTAAGCTAAATCCCTTTGAAATCCCTAATGAATTTTCGGTAGAAACTTGCCAACCATGGAAGATTCTCGCCAGAGACATTCTTCGATGATGGCCAATTTTTTGATCACTTCCACTTTACTCGGATTCATCTTCAACTCATCCACTGAAATAACAAAACATAAATAAATGAGCTCTGTCTTCAAAATGAGTTCTTCGTATTGATAACAACTTCTCCCCACTTCATGGCTTTCTCATTCAATGGCCAAATGTTTCTGGAATATTACGACTGTTTTACTATAAGATCAATATATCATCGGATATCGACTACAAATTTCGATGAATTCACGGGGACTTCATTCATGATCTCATGAATGTGCTCGGTAGCGTTTGTCAAAATAAAACGACATGACCAACCATTCATACAAACCTTCATTTGTTTTGAATCTTGTCTTCCATTCATCACCTTCCCTCATGCCGATCGGTATGGCTCTTGAGATCAATCTTGAAAAATAATTTGCCCCCACTCAAGCAATCCATCGGATCATCCATTCTCAGCAGTGGAAAACTGTACCTGATGGTAATATTATCAATCGCCATTGAGTCTATACACATTCTCCAACCTCCATCCTTCTTGGACTTAATCTTTGTTGGAACGACACATGAACTTAGACTTTCCATGACCAGTCCTTTTGTCAATAATCCTGGACATGCTTCTTGACTTCCTCATTTTCTGTGGCATCAATCTATCGCTGACCTTATTGACAAAGCGGCTCTGGTATGAGGTCGATAGCGATGACTCACACTCTCGCCGATTGTAGCGAGTAAGGGTAATTCATCCACTATGATGTCGACGAACTCTTCCCGGCAATTCTTGAATCTGCGTCACGGTAAATCATCCACTCTTGTGCTTCTCGGGACCGATTCTCGGTTTCTGACCACAAAAGTGTCGCCAACTGCTATCCATCACGGTGGAATCTCCGCTTCCCACTCCTTGAAGTATCGTGTTTTGTTTTACTTCGATTTCACTTCTTTATCCTTTAATGCGGCGGTATGTATGTCCTCCCCATTCTTCTCTGAGGTATATGTGTTATTTCTTCCATCATGAATACATTTTCGGTCATATTACCGTAGTCTGATAATAAATATTTTTACATCCATAGGAATGACATTACACAAGACTTTATCATTATATACCCCAATTTTAAATTCAAATAAACATTGTTTATTTGACACTCCGCCATTGACCTGACCCTTACGTAGCCATGATACTTTATATGGATTTGGGTGTGCAGTTGTCTCCATCTTCATATTTTCCACCATTTTTTGTGGATACTAAATTATATGTTCTTCCATTTTCCACTATTACCTTATATACCCTATCCTTGGTTTTCCATGCAGTCCAAAAAAGTCTTTTTCTTTGGGTTGAACTCTCCACCTCTTTCTCGGTGTCAAAATAACTTTTGTGCAAATCCCGTTGATCTTCACCAGCGATGTCTTCCGTTCAACATCGTACTCTGCGCTTCAGCGATGTTAGTTTCTCCTTTATCTGTCTTCCTATCTAGATAGTAAACTACTTTATGCCCATTCTTCCCACATGTAAAAAATGTGATAAATCCACCTCGGCCTCTTCCCCTAACTCTGGTACGAGGAAAAGTATTAACACCAGCGTATCCTCCACTCTATTCTACCTGTTGCATTCGTTGTTCAATGTGATGGCCTCGATGAGAACTTCCACCTATTTCCATTCTTGTCTGAGGCTTCTTCCAATCATATTTAGGTTTCTGGAACCTATCCTGAGCAAATGACTTATATTTTGGTTGGCTCCTACCTCGACATCGCTGTCCTGGCTTACGGCTCAACTTCTCCTCAACTTTCAGAGCAATTTGGTAAGCATCCTCCACCATTCTGATGGAAACCATGCTTAATTCATCATGAATCTCATATCTCGGACCATTCATATACCTAGCAACCTTCTCATCATCTCTCCGGTGGCTTCACTGGGATATTGAGCTTGTAGAATTCTTAGGTGTACTCTTTCAGTCATCAACTACGTCTCGGGTTACGCATTCGCACGAATAGTGTGATCGATAATCCTTAGGATGAACTTTTACCTTCATCTGCTTAATCATTCGGTCCGACTTTTAATTTTCTGTTTCCCTTTGGAAGGTCTATCTGTTTGTAGCTCTTCCCACCATAAGGTTGTGTGTCCTTTCAACTTGGTAACAACATGCCTTACCTTTTTATCTTCTTTGATGTCTTCATAGTTGAAGTATTTGTCTATATCTCTAATCCATTCTAGAAGTTCCTCTGCATCCAATTTTCCCTTGTAAAATGGAATGTCCATTTTCGATCTTGCACCCTTTCTTGCAATAGCCCTAATCAAGATTTCGTTTGTTGCATCTTCGGTTGTAACTTCTCCTTGTGGTTCAACTTCCTTTCATTGTTGGAATGCTAAGATCCCACTGCACCCGGTGATAGCGTCTTCAAAAGAAACATTTCATCTCCTTGAGTCTGGCTGCGGATCTAGTGTCACGTCTTTCCATCTCTGGATTTGTCGGCTGCCTCTTCTTAAGCACATCCACGTCGCTGGATTAGGCGTTCCTTTCTCTTCCGGGTGGCATGGTAAAATTTTTCTTTCTCTCTGCTCTGAAAATAGAAGGTGCTTGGCTGCAGTACCACTACGATCGCGATGCGGCCTCGAGAACCGCGTCTGCTTCAACCAGGACCTTCCTTTACTCAAGCCCGAAGAGTTAAATTACTCTTCAACCCCTTCGGGAGTTCTCAATACCCACAAAATTCTCTCTCAGTGATCTCCCCTTTGTCTTATCGGAAATGTCAGACTTGGCGCTATCGTGAAGCAGCCGTTCCTGCGTGCTATCGAAACTAAAGGCAGATGGGTCTCGATCATAGATGCTTCTTCGTTCACAGCCGAGGATTTCCGGAAATCATTATCGCGAATATCGAGTTGTTGCCTCGTGAATCCCGATTCCGATTTAGATGGCGCCAGCGTAAGCGTGTACTGGCTCTCATTTCCCCGCATTGACACCTTGATCCACGAGACCGTCCTTCACCCTTATGAGTTTGATTAGCGAGTTCGAGCGGCCTCGAACTCACCTTTTGGATCTCGATCCAGAACTGATGCCACCTGTCCTTTGCTCCGTGATGCCTGGACCCCACACTCCTGTAGTAATCTCATGCCACGTGTCCCCGTAGCGATCAGCGGCTCCAGTTGCGTTGGAAAATCACTAATCACGATTTTAGCAGGCACAAGACTCCTTCCTCCGCAAACCCCGATGAGACGAATCTTGATGGTTCTTGGGCTCCTCCTTGACACACTCAGGTTTAAATCCTGCGCAACTTCACCAAGATCTGGCGGCTATCGGGACTTTGCTAATCTCCCTTGCAGATCTGACCGTCGATTCCTCATGGAGGTTTCTTGGAAATGACTAAGTGTTCCTTCCAGAATCCCTTGCCAATGCTTGGGCTTGCAACCTCTGCTCAAGCCTTCTTCTACACGGACTCCTGTGTTCTCCTTCATGGTATCTCGAAGGAACTATCCTCGAACTTGTCAGCTCTTATTCCTTCAAGGACTTTCGCCTCTTAGGTGGCCGATTCAACAACTCTCCAAGTGTTGAAGTCTTTTGACCCTGCGCTGCAGCAGTAGTCTTTCAAAGATTTACTCAGGTTCGCAATCCTGAGATTTTTCTTTGCCTGCGCACTCCTTGCATGATTTCAACAACTCGCTTCCAGTTTTGGGTGAATGAGAACAAGAGTTATCTATCTGAGCCTTCTGTCAATGTACTTCTTGCGGATGACTTCAACTGCATTCCTTGCAGAAATCCTTGCTCAGATAGATAATCAATTGAAACTCATTTCTTCTTTCCTCTCAAACTTCAATTTTAAACCTTGAAATCACATGCATATCATATAAAAGAAAATGCATGATAGGAAAACAAACATTCATGAGCATAAACAAAATACACAAAGAAACAACGCATGTACAGATTTGAATCAAAGACTCTCTTCTATTAATTCAAAAAAACATTTGTACATGGATGTTCTTCACAGATTTCTCTGTTTTTCTCTTCTCACGAATGCTTGCTAATCTGGGATAATGTTACAATACACAAGAGTGAGGGTGTCTATATCCGTTTTCCCTCTCGAACTCTAAAAACTGCCAATGGAGAACAAAATCTATCTACTTGCATTAAATCTGGTATTAAATGCCTCATCTACCCTAAGGGCGAGCTTAAGGCTCAAAGGTCCATTATATTTCGAGATCTTCTCATAAATGGTTCATTTATACATTGGCGCATCATCTTAAATGAAAATTCAAAGTTTTGGCTAACCTTGTCGGTTAGTTGATATTTCTTATCTTTATTTTCCGGCTTGTCTTGGGTGATGCTCTTGCATCTTCCTCTCTGACTTGAAAATTTTCATGGGCTCCACTCCATGAGCTCCTTGTGATCTGTCCATGTACGTATCTATGATTTTGCCTTTAGTGGCATCTTCAGCGATTCTTCCACTTGACCAGTTACTTTCGAAATCTTTGCTCACGGTCTTCTTTCCCCCTCGCTTGTCTAGTATGCACTCCATCTGCAAATTTTCTACAACCGGCATCTATTTCGTCCACTTGATCACTGGCTCCTCAGTTCCAACCTCTACTTCTCCAATCCTGTATGTGTATAAATCCGAAACATTAAAAAAATCGGAGATATCCCAATGCCATCCAACAACTCAATTTCATAAGCATTCTCTCAAATTTCTTGAGTTACGCATGGCTTGAATTTCTTCATTTTCATCTTGTTATATGTTCCCTTGAGGAACCTTTCCTTTCTCAAGTGTGTGCTAGAGACTAGATCTAACCCGGTGAAGTTGTCGATCTTAATACGCTCTGGCATGTACTCGATTTAAGATCCCTGCTCATTCGGCTGCTTCACCTTCTTTGTGGGATTCCTTCATCGCTTAATTGAATTCCCTCTGCACTAGCACTACTGATGTATTTATTACGACTCCTTGAGTTGAAGCTCCCTCATTATTGTCCCATACACAATCCTGAAATAAACTTTGCGTACTTTGATTCGCGGAATGTTGTACAAGCTCACTTTGTGGCAATATGTTGTCAATTTTACATAGTGCTCTGTCACCAAGCTCCTCGACAAGTCCTCCCGGACTCTGATACCTCGATTATTAACGTGCATGCGGATGATAATTTGAACTAAATGCAATTTAGTTCTTAAGCTTCAACTTCCATAAGCGTCCTCAAATGACCTATGAATTTCCTGATGAAACTATGCTTCGATATCCATGAAATTAGCGCCAATCTCTTTGAAAACAAATTAGCGATGTGGAATTACAGCAGCTAGTAAACATGGAATAAAATGTGCCATCTTTGAAACGTCCACCACCACAAAGGTCGAATCAAATCCTCTCTGCGTTCTCAGCAATAGGCCAATACAAATCCATGCTTATGGATTCCCATGGCCTCTTCGGTATGGGCAATGGATGATAAAGACCGACATTCTATTTAGAAGCGCCGAATGTTGATAAATTTGACACCTGTCAACAAACCTTTGGATATCTTCTCGCATGCCTGGCCAAAATCTGATTGGCTCAACTGCCGAATGTTTTATGGGTGGCCAAAATGTCACCTTGAAGCCTCATTTGTTTTTCCTATAGCAAATTCTCCCTCATGGAAAAAATTCAGAATACGATTGATTGCCCTACGAACAATCCTCACAGATCATGTAGTCTATCCATGGGCTCGATCCACGAGCGGGATTCTCGGTTAGCCATGCTTCTGCAAAATCTGCTTCTCCTGCGTACATGTCCTTCATATTCTCAAAACCCAATGTTTTGGCTCAGAATTCTTCGCGGCAACAAACATTTCTTCTCAAGCGTTATACTTTGTTAGTAGTTCCTAAAATATGTTTGATCACAAATGTGAAATTTTTGCATGTACTCTACCCATTTTGCATGCTTAGGTTAACTTCTCTGGTGACTCACAAAGCGCAATGCATGGTATCGCTGTATAATACAAACTCTTTTGGGATCAAATAATGCCTCCCTTCTTTAATGCACGTATGATGGCATAAAACTCCTATCTTATGTGGAGTATTTTACATTTTCCTCATTCATCTTCTCACTTTGAAATATGCAGGCATTTTATCAACCTGACTCAGGGCCGCTCCTATGGCATATCGGCTTGCATCACATTTCACTTGAAATGTCTTCTTGAAGTCCAAATGACGCAACTTGGTCATTACGATACATCTTCGGCTTCAGCAGTTGAGCTTTTCTTAACCTCTGTGTCAATGAAAGATTTGTGTAAACTTCTTTGTCCATCATTCTTCGCTAATCCTTGAATTTCCCTAATGAATTTCCTATATATAAACTTGCCAACCCATGAAATCTTCTCACCTTGAAGACATTTCTCGGTGATGGCTAATTTTTTAATTACCTCCACTTTAATTGGATCCATATTCGCTCATTCATTTGAAATAGCAAAACCCAAATAAATGAGCTCAAAGTCTTCATAAATGAGGACTTCTTCATGTTAATCAACTTCTCGTTGTAGCTTTTGTTACAATGGCCAAATGTTTCAAATCTTCAGCCTTTGTCTTACTATAGAATCAATATCATCGGATATAGGACAACAAATTTCCGATGAATTCCCTCGGGACTTAATTCATGATCATGTGCTCGGTGTGTTTGTGAAGCCAAATGGCATGACCCGATACGCATTCATACAAGCATAAATTTGTTTTGAATTTATTTCATTCATCACGCTTCCCTCGTGTGAATGCGGTGATATCGTTCTTAGAGATCAATCTTCCAGCTTTATAGGGCAATCCATCGGATCATCCATTCTCGACAATGGAAAACTGTACCTGATGGTAATATTTGTTGGTGCTCTAGGATTTAGTACACATTATCCAACCTCCATCCTTCTTCGGACCCAGTACCATTAGACACACCGGACTTAGACTTTCCTGACCCTCCTTTGTCCAATAGCTCCTAGACTGCTTCTTGGCTTCTCATTTTTACGTGGTGTCAATTTGTCATATGACCTTATTAAATGGCTCTGGTATGAATTCGATGTGATGACTCACATATCATCGGTGGCAAGAATAGTAAGTCGTCCACTATGATATTAATTGAACTCTCCCAGCGATTCTTGAATCTCGTCACATTAAATCATCCACTCTTGTGCTAATGAGGACAATTCTGGTTTCCTGACCACGATGAATTATGGATCTTCCTTCTTTTCCATCTCTGTAAGCTCCTTCCCACTCATGAGGAAGTGTCGTGTTGTTTATATGGGTTTCCTTCTTTATCCTTTATCAGAAGTAACGTATGTGTCCTCCCATCCTTTTCTAAAAGTATGTGTTCATTCTTCGATCATGAATCACATTCCTGTCAAAATTCCATGATCTTCCCAACAAAACATGAAAAACATCCATAGGAATGACATCACACAAGAATTTATCATTATATCCCGCAATTTTAAATTCAACTAAGCATTGTTTGATGACACTCCCCTGATGCCCCTTCTGTAGCCACGAAACCTTATATGGACTCAGGTTCTTAGTTGTTTCCAACTCCAGCTTTTCCACCATCTCGGTCGAAGCGAGATTATCAGTGCTTCCATCCCGAATGACCTTACATTTCCACTCCTTGGTTTATGATTGTTACGAACGATCACGGTCCCTCTGGTATGTCCTCCACCTCACTCTCATGTATCAAAGAACTTTGTGCGATGGTGATCTTCTGCTTGTCGCTGTTCTCAACATCATACCCTCTGCTCTGGTGATGTGAGGAGTTTCTCCTTTATCTATATTCCGAACTGGACAGTCAACTGCTTTATGACCATTCTTCCCACATGTAGCAGCATACTGATGATTCCCTCTTGCCCTCTTCCTCTGCAGTGCGAGGAAAAGTATTTCGTCGTATCGCGCCACCCCTACTCGTATCTTTGCCCTGCATTCAACATGGTCCTCGGCTGTGAGTTCCCTCTCAAATCTTGCGAGGGTTTCTTCCTCCTCCTTGGGCTTGGTATTTCTCTTGGAGCTACCTTGCCTGCTGGGATGATACGCCCTCACCTAAAATCCTTTCTTACTCTCAACTTCTCCTGGAGCTTTGGAGCCATCTGGTAAGCGGCACATCATCAATTCGATAAGGCGTCACTTCTTGAATCCTGGATATCATATCCTAGAGACCATTGGGGTACCTAGCAACCTTCATCGCCAGCTCTCCAGGTGACCTGCTTTCGGAATATTGAACGTAGAATTAACCGGTGTACTCTTTCGATCATCATCTCGGATTACGCATTAGCACAGACGGTGTGATCGGTAATCCTTAGGATGAACTTTGCCTTCATCCGCCAGCAATCATTAGGTCCCATCTTTTGATTTTCGAATTTGCCCTTGGGCGTCATACGCATGGCTTCGTCCACCACTTAATCTTCGCGTGTCTTTCAACATTAACGGCTTATACCTTTTTATCTTCTTCCGATATCTGTAGTCAAGTAAAGGTGTCCGAAGGCTGGAATCCAATCCATTAGCTCTTCTGCATCCAGACTCACTTCATATGCTGGAATATCCATTTTAGTCTTTGAACTCATCCAGGCGATGGCCCGCTTGGTCGCTTCGTTCTTTGCATCCTTTCGGTACGCTTCTCCTTAATGGTTCAACTTCCAACCTCATTGTCGAATCACTAGTCCTGCACCGAATTTGTCGTCTTGAGCTTCATTTCCATCTCCTCCGAATCTGGCTGCAGATTCGTATCATCTTTCCATCTCTGGATTCCCCTCTGAAGCACTCTTCTTAGCACATCCATCCTCCGGTCGGAGATTGCCCTTCTCTTCGAAAGGCGGCATGGTAAAATTTTCCTTTCTTCTCTACTCGACTTGAGAGGAATTCATGGCTTTCAATCTCCTCGATCACGGTGGAAGCCTCTCCTTAAACGCGATAAAACTGGCCGAGGACCTTCAACTGCTCATCACTGAAGAGTTAAATTACTCTTGACCCTGGGGAGTTCTCAATACCCATATATCGCTGCGTACGTCTCCTTTGTCTTATGGAAATTGGGCCAGCGCTATCGAAACTTATTGGTAAATTTCCTCATACTATCCAAAACCGAAGCAGATGGGTCTCGATCGATGCTTCTTTATTCATTCGAGGGATTCCCTGCTCGGAAATCGACCTATCGATATCAGAGTTTCTCCCTCGTGAATCTGAATTTACTGATTTGCGATAGTTATCTCGCTATGGCGTTAATACTCAGACTCTCATTTCCCGTGACGCCAATCCACGAGACACGTCCTTCTTATATCGGATTTGAATTAGCGGAATTCGAACTGCGGTATAGAACTCTCTTTTTGGATCTCCGATCGACTTTGATGCCGCTTGTCCTTTGCTCTTTGATGCACGGACGAGCTCGTAAGTAATCTCCTTCCACGTATCCCTTGTGATCAATGTCGATTGCATCGAATATCACTAATGCAGCGATTCCGAACTGAGACTCTTACTCAGCAAACCGAGATGGTAGATCAGGTAGTTCCAGCGGGCTCCTCATACGACTTTTCGGTTTAAATCTTCGCAACTTCACCAAGATGCGAACGTCGGGGACTTCACAATTCTCCTTGCGAATCCTGGCCGAGTGATTCTCATGAGAGGTTTCTAGAAATGACTGAGTGTTCGCCGAATCCCTTTCAGCGCTTGGAGCACAACCTCTGCTCAAATAGCTATGCCACCGAGAATCTGTGTTCTCCTTCATATCTCTAAAGACTATCCCTGCAGGCTTGTCAACTCGTTCCTTGAGCCTTCCATACCTCTTGGTAACAGGCCTTCCGTAGCTCAAGTGTTGATCTTTGGAACCTGTGCACCTCGAACAACGGTAGTCCACGCGCCTTTTCTCGGATTAACAGCGGGACTTCCTAATTCTTCACGTCGCTCTTCACCACGACTTCCCACAACAACCCTATAACCGGGTGAATGAGAATGAAGTGTTTAACTTCTCGAACCTTCATCAATGCACTCTTTGCGGATGACTGGCTGCACTCTATCGGGAATCTCCTGGCTCAACTGGAGAAACAATTGAAACTTATTTACTCTTCTCTCTCTCTCGATTAGGTTAAAACACGAAATCCCATGCACAACATGCCTAGAAACAAATTACATATCTAGAAAAGAAACATTCATGACACATAGAAACAATCTACAAAGAAACAACACTCGCCATGAATTTGAATCAAAGAAGACTCTTCTATTAATTCAAATCATTGCATGGATTAATTCTTCTGATTTCTCTTTGTTTGCTTCTCTTAAGATGCTTGCCTAATCCCATTGATATTTACAATACACAAGGTAGGGGTGTCTATATTTGTTTTCCCTCTAGAACTCTAAAATTGTCTAATATGGAAGCAAATCATCTAGTTGCATTAAAATATAATGGAAATGCCTCATCTATAAGGACGAGGAAGCTTAAAGGCTCAAGGTCCATTATAATACTCCTGGCGGCTTCTCGCCAAATGGTTCATTTATACGACGGTGCATCATCTTAATGAAATTCCAAGGTGGTAGAAGCCTTGTCCGGTTGTTTATTCATCTTCTTATCTTCATTTTCGGCTTGTCTTATGGGTGATGCTCCTACGCTCAATAGCTCACGAATCTTCGGATGAGATCTTGGAAAGTGAAAGACCATCACGTGATAAATCGGGTCTTGGATACAAAGGAGAAGATACATCGACAAGCGTCAAGAAGCATGAGGTAAATATATCGAAGAGAACAATCTTTAAGCAACCATCTACCTGAGGAAAAAGAAAATTTCAAAAAGATAAAACAAGGAGGAATATATCAAGAAACTATTCTTGGGACACCAAAACAAAGGTATGAAATATTTTCATGGGCATTGTTATTCATGTAATGGATAACCAATTCACAAAGCTTTTTAGCGAATGTAGATCTTATGAAAAGATATAATGGAAGATTCATATAACGCCACAAGGTGTTGGAATGTGATCAAAATAGGACATATTTATGTTCGCTGTAACTCTATGAGATGCTACAAGTATGGTAGTTTATTACAAATCCCCGAGTGTTGGAACACAAGAAGAATCCATGATGAGGACTTCATAGCATGGCTAGAAGGAATGAAGTAAAGAGAAGGAGACATCTTTGAAAATATGGATACCAGAGCTCAAGTTCTAAAGAAGGGTCATCTACAGAAGTAGGTGAAGAATGAGCCAGCGAGATCAAAGGCCGAAGATTAAAGGAAGTTCAAATGTGTCATTACTGAGCTATGCAATTAAAAGTGGTGATGGTTGTGTGTCCACACGTTCTAACCTTGAATGGAGTGCGTGTGTACGCACTCATTTGTGCAGCGGGTTGTGTGTCTGTTGTAAAGCCTTGAGGAAAAAGGCAATGAACATGGCTTGGAGTTTGATGTGATGGTATAACTCTATTGCAAGGTATGGCATTGTTTGTTGCGGGTTTTGACATTGTTTGTTGCATGTTTTGACATTGTTTGTTGTAGTTTTTTCATGAGTCTATATTGGATTATGATGATTTTTGGTGCATGGCACTAACCCATGGTATGGTTTGATGTTGATCTATTGGAGTACATGGCACAGTACTTTTGAGTTCCATTGATATATATCTTATGATGTATTATTGTAAGCATATGGTATTGTTGGATATCATGGTGCATGCATTTTCATGGATGGGCTACACATTGAGACATGTGATTGGTGAGTTAATTAAGTGATCATGTTGTACATCATTGGGGAATATTATCTTATTGACACATGGTTGATACACTTGCTTTGATACAAATGTGATGTATGATTGTACACTCATGGATAGTATTTGTTTAACATATTGATAGATGCACATTATGCAGCATGTTGGTAGATACACATGTTGGCATATTGGTAGATGCACATGTAAGAGGCATATAGGTGGATACATTTCATGGATGATATATTTTGGCACATTGTTGATGTACATTGTTGATGTACATGGTTTTTGTACATGGTTTTTGTACATGGTTTTTGTGCATGGTGGGCACATTTTGTTATATGATGTACTTGGTGGATATATTGTTCATGATTCTATTTCATTGATGACATATATCTTTTTGTTTCATGATGCTTGTGGTATGGCACAAGTTTGATACTGAAACGGTACAAGGATTATCATATGGTAGCATATTATTCATCTGGCAGAGAAGGGGAGTGTTTCTTCTTCCCATGATTCTAGGAGGAGATGTTGAGGAAAGAACTGGCATAATTCTGGGGAGCAATGGTCACGGGAGTATGTTTGTTGTATTTTTAGCATTACATCAGTGATATCCCTTGTTCAAAGGAGAGATATTATTCAGCGGCAACAATATAGGGAGAGCAGCCCCAAGAGGAAAAATGGCCCTTTGCCATTGATGTCAAAGGGAGGGAGATAATCACATTGATGTGATTGATGTGGAGAGATAGTCATTGACTATTGATGTAGAACATGCATTATCTACATGTTGACATCAACTGGTGAAACAGCGTTGACATCAATGTGAGTATTGCTATCAATGCCAAAGGAGATTGTTGGATCATATTGTCATTGATGCCAATGCTGATTGATTGATGTCAAAGGATTGATTGGTGATGATTTTATGTAATATAATATGTATTTTCCTTGATGAGAATGCGTAGATGAAGATGGATCAATGAGTTGTCATTGATACATGATGAAAGATGGATCGATGTGGTTCCATTGGTATATAGTGGAAGAATGTATGAATGACTCATTATTGTCTTATAATGATTGATAAAGGTGCACAAAATGGATGAACTCAAAGTGGTCCCTTATGGTGAAAACCCTCTTGGGAAAGGCGGCTTTATGGATTGAGTTATCCTAGAAGAAAGGTTGGAGGACCCATACTTGTATGAGGAATAGCGATATGAATCAAAAAGGAAATTGTTGGTGAAACTATCTAGATGGATAGTGTATCATGCGGTGGTATGTAATGTCACATAACTCCTCTGGTTTGAGAGTTATGGCCTTCACGAAGATGAAGGACCCTCATGAAGGCTTGAAGCCCCCACAAGCCAAAAGTCAAAGTGACCTAAAAGAAAATGATAAAATAAGGTGACAAAATCAAGAAGGAATATTTATGGAAAGTGGTTAACCTAAAAATAGGAAAATAGGTTAAAGTGACCTAGAAATGGGTTAATATTATTTAAATGATTTTTTTTTTTTTTTTTTTTTTATTTTACTTTATTATTTAAATAGTAATGAGAAGTGACAAAATCAATAAAATGATAAAGTAATTGTGAAAATCAAGAAAGGAATATTTATGGAAGTAGTTAACTAAAATAAGGAAAATAGGTTGATGCACCTAAGTGGGTTAATATTATTTAAATGATAAATTAAGTGACAAATTCAAGGTGGATTATTTAAATAATCAGAGAAGTAATGAAATGATAAAGTGAGCAAAATCAAGAAGGAATATTTAAATCATTAAAGTGTTGGAGAACTTTCTATCTATGGAAGTGGTTAACCCTAAAATAAAGGAAAATAGGTTAAGTGACCTAGAAATCAGTTAAGTGACCTAAAAATGGGTTAAGTGACCTAAAGGATGAAAGTATAAATAAAGAATAGTAGTGGTCTCTTGTAGATCATCCTTTTGTGGATCAATGGAAGCTTCTTGTGGGAATATATTTTAGGAGTATTGATGGAGAGCTTCTTGTGAAAGGATCTTGAGAATTTTAATTAATGGAACATTTGAGGATATTGAAGAAGATATAGGTGAATGAGGTAAAAAAGGATCTCTAAACCAAAATGTTGAGGAAAGTGAAGAAGAAGGGAAGCAATCAGGAAGGATAAATTCTTGATGGTATTTCTAAGGTATGTTATTCTGAGGTCATCTCACCATTTTCAAAAAAAAAAAAACTTTTTTTCTATAATGATTAGGATCTTTAAATTGCTATGAAAGATCTGAATCATTATATAAAAAAAAAAAAAAAAAAATTCAGCTTGTGGGTTTTTGTATTTGGGGAGTTACACTCAGTGGAAAATAGGTTGTGATCCTGAAACTAGTCAAAATCAGTGTTTCAGGTAAAACATCAAGAATTATTCATAACAAATCCAAATTTAGTGAGACAAAATGTTGTGTTGGTTAGGGTGCAGTCTATAATATGTAGTGTAACAGTTTCCCGAGATCATTTCATGAAAATTATTCCTTGCATGGAATGCTCTATAAGTCCACTCTCTAGAATAAACCAGAATTCGACAAGGGTTTGCCATTTTGCTATAACTCCTTTTATAGGGATAAATGAATTATACTTGGAGGAATTGCATAAAACACATTGAAGAACATTGTGTATCAGTTTAGTATCTTTATTCATTACAGGTACAAAGTTATGATTATTTTCAAGTTAGGGTTGTTGACTAATCCAAAGGAAGCTAGTCATGGTTGAGACAAGCACTTGATGAGTTGGCACATGTAGGGTGTATAGTTGATGATGTTGGTACATATTGGTGAGTCATTTTTGGTGATGGATTATTTTATGATTGGTATATACTTGGTACAGTTTTGGATGCACTTGTTTATAGTGGAGTTGATTATAGGTTGTTTGGCATAGGTTTGGTGCATGGTTGATGCTCTTGTTTATAGATGCAGTTGATATCCTATTGAGAATTGTTGCCTCATCTTAGTTGGTGCTGAGGAATGCAAAGTGGACCTTTCATATAGAGATGGTGCTCTTGTAAGTTGTACTCAATGGAGTTGATAAACCCCAAAGTTATGGTTAATAAAAAAGGTGTACATACATCTTGTGTTCTTTGTGTTCATTGTGGTGATGACTTGTTGATGATATATTGCTGATATATGTTGGTTCATTGTGGTGATGACTTGTTGATGATATATTGCTGATATATGTTGCTGATATGTGATCACATCTAACTGGTTATAAATGACAACAATGGGTAATGAATAAATGTTGAATGCTAATTGATGAGTTTTTGTGCAAGAGGGAATTTTTGGGAAAAAGTGCCCCACACTCATTCGCCCCCTCTCTAAGTGTGGTAGGTGTGTCCAACAAGAGAGCTACTCTTTCTTGCATAAGGTTTCCAGACCCAGATCGCATGAACCTTCAGACGGTTCTTGGGCAATTGTCCCTGATCTTAGTCGAGTCTCTAGGTAAAGGTTCGGTACAGTTCCAAGGTTTATGGGGTAATTCCCAGGGAAGAGTACTCTCGAGGAGCCTTCCCAGAGTATTACGAGAATCAGGCAAACAAGACAATTCTCGGTGGAGCGAACTCATGCTCCAGACTTAATCATTTGTACAGAAACCAACTATGGCATGTAAGTATACACATGCATCCATTATTTCCAATCTAAAACACCAGGCAATCATTCCACACAGAAATCATTATGGGCATATAAACATGATCATGTATTCATGATATTCAATTCAAAATACAAGGCATAAAACACTTATCAGATCCACCAGGCGTGATGCAACTGCTGAGAGGGGTGCTCGTATCCACCCAACCATAGGCTTAGTGACTCCAAACATATTTACCACTAGCCACCCCCGAGCTAGACCATGATGCTTTGAGATTCAGTCTCCTACTTCCAACCAACAAAATTCAAGGATGAAGGTTACTCTCCTTCTCCCGATACAGAAAATAATACAATATGAAGGTTACTCTCCTTCTCCTATGTTCAGAACTCCCTGTGTTTCTAGAGTTTCTCCAGTTCTCTTTTGCGATCCCTGTCACGCGCACACTCTCTCCCTTTACCACACTTCCTCTCTTGCCTTTTTCTCTGCAAGATTGTGTGTGGCACAAATTTCCCCATCCGTGGTCAGGTCTGAGAGCTTTTACGGATGGGCGGTTCACCCCCATCCCCTCATTAACTCTTGAGGAGCCTCCCCACCTACCAATCTGATAGGAAATTCATTCTAGGGTCAGAGAGTTTCTTTGGTCTTTGAGCAAGTAAAAACCAATACGGTATTGGCTCGATGGAAGTTAACATAACCATTCCAGGTCCCTTCCACCACCTCTCATTAACCATCGTGGTCTCTTTTATCACATCCCTCTCCCAACAGTCATGCAACACATATTCATATCATAATTTACGTTCATTGACCTTTTATACAAAGGTCTGTCAAATCAAACATTCACATCTTTGAGTTTTCCATAGTTCTTGGCCAATATAGTTATTTTTATAGACTGGGGGAAACTGGGTGTTACACTGCTCCTCAAAATCACTGCATCAAAAAGTTCCCCTCAAGCTTAAAAAAGATTGGTTTATATAGTTTTTAGGCTCAGATGAGGAATCCCAACTTCCCTTGAAGATCTGGACTCTTTTTGGGATCAAATCCCCCTCCAAATGGCCACAATATCCTCAAAAAACCAATTCTGGTCCAAAAATCAGGCAAAATCAATTAAAAATTGCATAACCAGGGTAACAAACCCACTTTTTGGCATAATATATAGTGTATCCCCCTAAGGGTGGCACACACCCTTTTTAAAAAGGTCATATGCTCTCCATATGTCCAAGTGCTAGCCCAAAGAGCTAAGTGTTGACCCATATTTGGCGCTAGATCCTAAGTTTATGGCGATTTTCATGTGACCACTAGTCCAAGATAACAATTCCGCATGCCTTTGAAGGGGATAGCCCTCGGTCTTGTGGAAACCCCTAGAAATGAGTGCTTAAAGCGTGTGATGGTGGTTGTATTGGATATCCCACACCCCTTTTCACTGACTAGTGGTCTCATTGCATACGTAACCATGGGCTGGTGCTTATCCCTAGCCCCCCCTTTCCACCACCACATAATACATTGCAAATTAAATAAATTAAAACGTGTTTCATATAAAAAGTAACATGTGGGGCGCGTCGGTTTTGGACCATTCCTCAAGGCGTTGGCTTGGCCATAGGTCGTAGGCTCAAAACCCATGGACCTCCAAATTTTTTTAACTTTCCACTTCGACTATTGACTGGGTGCCACGTGGCTACCCATGCCTAGGCCACATGGCACCACCACATTTGACCAACCTCATGCCACGTGTCAGTACTGTATTGGTCCACATATGCATCATCTTTCCCAGTCATTGGTCGCCACTTGTCATCACCTACCTCTACCATGTCAGCATCATGAAATAACTTTGGTTATGTCATGCTGATGTCAACATTGACATTTTTCCAGTTTGACCTTTGACTTTTTAGTTGTTTGAGAATCTGATTAGAGTGTGATAACTCTTGCATACGGAGACCATTTGAGAAATTAAATATATGGCCGGAATCAGTGAGATGAACCGGTCGCAGTGGAATTGGTTTCATTCAATTCCAAGAACATTTATTTTTGAGCATTTTCTAGACCTGGGGATCCTCCTAGATCAACAAACAAGACTTTGCATTAATGGTAAATGGGTTGAATTCTTTAGTGATCAATGAATCCAATCAAGCCAATGAGTTAGTGAAGGATTATATGGTTGATACTTGGAATTATTGAAATCAACCATGTTATATACATTTTTTATGGTCAACTTTGGTACCTAGTGCATAGAAAACATAGTAGGATGTAGAATCGTGAACCATACTAATTCTTGATTATTTTAACTTATTGGATTTGAGTTGCAAACATATTATACAACTTTTAGTCTAGTTAAATTGGTTATTATTTAAAACAAATAATTTGTAACATACATAAAATAACAAAACAATAACAACAATAATAATAAATAACCAAAGGTCACATGTCTAAAAGGCATGTCTATTAATGTATGTGATCATTTAATGTACTTATAAATAACTTCGTCAACTCTTATACTATATATTTAATACATTTCTTTTAATTCATATGGATGCATTTATGTTATCCTATTTATTTTTTATGTTCAATATATAAACCACTTTGGTTCATTACATTGGTACCAGAGCTTGTTTGAGCCTGGTTTGTGGTCATCTCTATTTTCAACTTGTATTTGGACCAATTTGACTCAAGATTGTGGCCACACCATACTCTATAATTATCATGAAGGAATAACTACTAGAAATAAATAAGATCATTCCATTGTGAAAATTCAAAGAGAAAATATGAATTTGAATCAACATTTGAGAAAAAAAAAAGGAGCCACCAAAGGCATACCAAAGGCTACAATGAGCCAACTCTATGATTGTAGAGGGAAAAAAATAATATCTATAATTATTATTGATCATCATGGGCATCTAGCACTGAATGTGTATCACACTTTAAAAAACAAATTAAAAAAATCACAGGAAAATTGTGACATTTGGAAGTTAGATTGTTATCACCATATACCAAGGATGGAATTTGATGGCCGAATTTTCTTGTCATGGGGCATTTTGGTTGTCATGTATATATTCAAAAACTATGCAAACTATGCAAGACCATCATCAAAATTTAGGAAATTTCTTCATTAGTTTTAAAAAAATGTAAAAGCTATCATTTTTTACAAGTAGTTTTACTTTCAAATTCCAACCTTAACCTATAGACATAGTATTTCAACAATAACTTAAGGAATTAATTAAACATAATTAGATATCATAAAGTCAAAATAAAATATTTAGAATCAGATATCATACACTTTGTTATCCTCAATTCCTAGAGATATCTAAGGAGATGATGTCTCGAGGCCCTCAGGTTTCAAACATGGAGTACCGAGAGACACCTTGACCAACAGTGTCTGCTTGCATACACAGAGACCCACCTTGCAACCATAGTTGCAGGTTCATCACGACAATATTCACCACATCAACTGGATTCTGGGAGACATTAGTTCTTGATACATGAGGTACAAGTCAAGTATTATGGTGAGTTTCATTTCAATATTTGGGGCATTTGATTTTATTTCATTTTAAACTACTTTTGATTATGTAATGTCTACTTGGACATTATGCTCTTTACC
>SNQJ01S0153721.1:3070-15980 GCA_010110895.2 Picea sitchensis
CATGGCGCTTAGCTGATAGGGTTTTCATGTTCTTGCGTATGCGTGAGCATCCCTAAACAAAGTGGGCTAGTAGTACTCTTCCCTTACGATCGGATGAGCAGTGATTTCCCCTACAAAATTCCCACATGTTGGTATGTCATGAAGATCCTTTAATACCTTCTCGGCATCATCCTGCTCAAGACATATAAGTAGTAATCCATCATAATTCATCTGAAACAACACATAATTTATGAGGTGGTATTGAGCAAATTTTAGCCTAAGGGATCTTCTTTCTCTAGGGTTCATATTTTTCAAGGCATGTCCTGCGATGGAGAAAGTAAGATAGGTTTACATACCATGAGTCTTGACCCGGTGATAAATACAATACTTCACTACACCATAGGGATAATTCATTTTCCCAACCAAAATATTCCAAATAAACTTGGTCTTGAGATTTTGTGGCAATTCTGCACAATCCTTGACCTTTGACTATCCTAGCTAGTTTTATATCTAGGTTGAATTCTTGGATGACAGCCATCAATTTTCCCCTTCTCTCACCCACTTCTTGTTGTGTGAGCAATCATCGGATAGTGGGATAAGGCACTATGAATTTAGTATGGTTATTTAGGATATAGGATCTAAAGTGTTTGACTTCTTTGTAGACAACATATGTTGTCTTGTCTATGGCGGGGTAATTAAGTTTTGGACCTTCCAAATTAGTTCTCATGAATGAAACTGGTGCTTCATTTTTTTCATCGTCCTTTTGTGTAAGGACTGCAACTAATGATTGATTTGATGCGAAGGTGTAGAGACAAAAGTATTTACTGAAATCCATGTTGTGTAGGAAAGGAGTTTGTGATATGGCATTTCTAATTTTTTCGAAGGCTTCTTTTCCCTCATTCGCCCACTTAAATTCAATGTCAATACGTATCACACTCGGTATGGGTCTTACTATCTCTGTGAAATTCGGGGTGAACTTTCTCATGAAGTTAATATTCTGAAAGAAGGATTGCATGGCCTTCTTATTACGAGGTAGTGGTAATTGTGACATTTCCTTTATACGTTCATGATCGATATGGATACCGTCCCTAGAAATGATGTGGCCCAAGAGTTTCCCCTCCTCTACTCCAAATATAGTCTTCTTTGAGTTCAAAGATATCCCATACTTCTAGCATCTTTCAAAAATATGTGTGAGATGGGAAATATGGTCGGCCATGTCCTTGGAGTAGATAGTAATTTCGTCCAAATACACTACCACACACTTGTTGATCAATCCCCTAAAATTCCACATCCATGGATCTTTGGAAGGTGGACCCTGCGTTAATTACCCCAAAAGGCATGTGTTTGTAAGAAAATGTTCCCCATTTCGTTCAAAAGGTCGTTTTCAATCTATCCTCTTCTGATACTAGCACTTGCTTATATCATGAGAACCCGTCCAGGAGTGAGAAGATCTCTCCTCCCGATAGGGTCTACAAGAGTTTTTCCATAGGAGGGACATGGTGGTTTTTTTTTGCGGAAGTCCTATTTAAATTTATGAAGTCTACACATAGGAGAATTTTCCCCGAATTTTTCTTCACAGGAACCAGATTGGCTACCCATGCAAAATGCCTCATCTGGAATATTATTTTTGCATCTAGTAGTTTCTTGAGTTCTTTCTGCATCAAGGTTTCGAGATATGGGTGAAATTTTTGTAAATTTTGTTGGAAGGGATTGACTTTAGGTCTTAATGAGATAGTGTGTTGAATGATTCTGGTTTCATACATTTTCAACTCCTGATAAAACCATGTGAACACATCCTGATACTCTCTGAAAATTTTTAGGTAAGCCTTCTTTTCTTCAGAGGACAAATATCTTCCAAGATTGATTTTTTGGGGGTTTTCAATGGTTCCCAGATTTGTTACCCCGTAAGAGGGATAGGAACTACCAATCTTAACATTTTTTGGTTTCTTAAATATTTCTTGCAAATATAACAAGTTTTCAAGACTAACCACTCCCTGGGGCATAGTGTGAAGCTTGGGTTGAGTTGAGGCATTACCTTTTGTTGCATTAGGATCTTGATTATCTTGTTGTCATATTGTTTTGAAAATCCTCATCATCAATAGCCAAGTCTCTAAATTTTTCTTCATTAGTTAAAAAATATATAACATGTTCATCTCCCTCAAAAACCCTCCAGTTAGTGATGTTCTCTGGAACCGAAGGTTTGTACAATAATTCTATGGTGAATCTATAGGTTTTGAAATCTTTTAAGGGAGACAACCTTGAGGAGGAAGTGGCCAATAAGTCAGATAAGGTATTTTTTGATTGAGGTATAGCAGCGATGTTGAATGCTTGGAAGTTTTCTATGAGCCTATGAACCTCCTGTTGATAGTTTCTCAGATGGGGGTAATTACAATGGATCGTGTTTTGTACTTGTCTAAAAATGATTTATAAATCACTGAACACAATCAATTATTTGATTCCCAAATCAATAGCCTTTTTAAGTCCTTGGACTAGTGCCTCATATTTGGAAGTGTTGTTAGTGAACTCAAATTCCAATCTACAGGATAAAAAACTATGTTTTCATGTTGGATTGATGAAAATGCATCCTGCGCCAGCCCCCTCCTGAGACTTGGATCCATCAAAAAACAGAGTCCAGAACTCATAGACCAAATTTGGCACCCTTTTTTCCCAATCTATTTTTTTAGGATCTGGCCTTGAATGGGTTGGGATTAGGATTGGAAACTTTGTTCAGGTTTGTTGCATGGTTCAATTAGTCTAGGGTTTTCCCGAAGTGATAATTATGATTTCTGCGAGAATAATACTTCGGATGAGCAGGGTGAGAAATTACCAAAATATAAATCATATGAGTAATTACCTAAGACTGGTAATTCATTAGATGATGGTTCATTAGGAGCTTCCAAGTATGTGACAATATGTTTCAAATATTTCTCCCGATTTATCCTGATCATGTTAGGGTTTCCCTTCAAAGGTATCCATAGGTGGGACCAATCTATACTGAAATATACATGCAATTTCTCATAATAGTCCCTACTCAACAACATCCCATATGCCTCCAGAATGTCTATGATTATGATATCTATGACATGATGGAATTTTGGGTTTGAGGCAATTCGAATCATAACATCATTTAATTCTCCAATCACCTCGACCTCAATTCTATCTAATTGGAGAATACAAGTGTCACTTCTGGTAGGGGTAGCATTTAGTTTCTTACATATCGATAAAGGCATAACATTTGAGGAATTTCCTGAGTCAACCGGAAAATTGTGCAAGTTTCTATTGCAGATTTCAAATGTTAGTAGGAAAGACAGGAAAAACGTCTGAGGTTTCTTATTGGTTGTTGTTACATTCACCTCGGGTTTTCGGGTATTCCCTCAACTTCCTTTATCTTCATTGGGATTTGGGCTCGGGATTTTCATGGGTACATTATCCTCATCCAGTGATTTTAACAATAAATCCTTTTGTTGGGGAATCCTACACAGATCCATCACTAAAATATTAGCCTTCATCTTCTTCAGGTCTTCTACCACATTATAGTCTAGCTTTGTTATTTCATGAGCCAGGAACTTGGGTACAAAGTGGA
Source organism: Picea sitchensis (assembly GCA_010110895.2). Classification (NCBI taxonomy): domain Eukaryota; kingdom Viridiplantae; phylum Streptophyta; class Pinopsida; order Pinales; family Pinaceae; genus Picea; species Picea sitchensis. The sequence goes on from SNQJ01S0153721.1 coordinate 6,633, forward strand.
GTGATCTGAAAATGATAAAGGCTTGTATTCTTGAAAATATTTGCAAGTCTTATTTTAGTGTTCTTATGAAAAAGGATCAATTTGCAAACTCAAATTTTTATAGAAATTACACATTCAAGATGCAATAATAACCAGCAAAATAAAGTGAACAGTAAACACAAAACACAACAAATGATAAAGGAGTTCACCCCTCTCTTGGGCTACATCTCCTGGTCCAGCTTCCAATGGATCTTTTATATTATTTTCTCAAAGTTCTAAAATATTTTCTTTACAATGCTCAAAATTCCAAATAGATGGCTCCAATGGCTTTAGAACGTCCAAAAACCCCTAGCTGGGCTTTTTCGGCACCTGATTTGGCCAAAAATTGAAGAAGATAGGCTTCTTGGAAGTTCCCCTTCAAACTTGTTGTCTCTGGATCGCCAAATTGCACCTCTGTGTGTTCAACCCAGCCTCTGTGCTCATTTACGTGCTAAAACCTAGCACTGGGTGCATAACCAAAAAATCACGCAAACTGTAGGATGTTTAGGGAACCTAGCCCCTAGCTGCCAAATCATTGGGCGTATGGCCATGTGACCGCACATAAAAAAAAGGCTAAGTTCCAAGCCAATGGTTAAGCGCCAAGTGTTCAAACGCACGGGGATCTGAATCCATTTGAAACGTGTGCATGGGTGGTCGTATGTTGAGCACATGTGACTGGGGTTCAGGGCTTATCCCCAGCCCGGACCATGCCCAACCATAATACAATGCAAACTTAAATATATTTGCAACCATATAGTTGTAAGAACTACATGGGTGGCGTCGGTTGGGCGGCCCTTCCCAAACATATACCCCTGCCCGTAGGTCGCAGGGTCGAGTCCTGCAAACTCCAAAAATTTTATCTAATGCTCAGGTGATACGTGGCAGCCCTCACTTGGGCCACGTGTCACCAATCCATTCACCACAAATATGCCACATGTCGGACGCTAATTCATCCACATGACTGCCACCCAACACCTGCCATGTGTCGTATGGCCCTGCCAACTCAACATCTGTACAGACTGTACAGTCAGCAAAGTTTTTTTGCCTTCTGACAATTTGAACAGAATGCGATATCTCACTCATCCGACATCCGTTTGAACCCGTTCGAGTTGCATTGGGTTCATGACGACGAGGCCTACGCACCCGTTCAATTTGAAGTGATTCTGAGCACTCTGAATTTTGAGCAAAATTTGATCCCCTGGATCATGGAGTGGAGGGGTTTTTTGGGATGAGGAAGATGGTTTTACAGGTTTTTTAGGAGCTTGCACAATGACAAATTGATTTTTTCCAATGGGGGCCTTGATCCTAGTTTAAACAGCCAACACGTCTAGGCTTTCCTTGCTCTTTGCGGGAGTGTCAAAAGATACGGTATGACTGACATCCCATAGAACCATGGTTGTTTGTTCAGGAGGCTTCCTTTCCTAATTTTATGTGACACTCATAGTATAGTCATTTGGTTGTTTGGCTACCGTGAAACCATCCAAGAACTGATTTTCAAATAGATTCATGGAATTTATCCATTGAGGGAAATCCTTTTCTGAATGACCATCTTGATGGTAGTTGCAGTATGAATCTGAGGCCTCCTCTCCCAAGTCGATGTTCAAGCTAGAAGGAGGCGGATATATAGCCTTGAATAGTGGATTTTTTGTAGAAAAGCATTTGTAAGACCTGGGGTTTGATGTAAATTCACCTACATTTCTCTTCATGTCGACAATTTCGTTGAACAAATTCCTAACCATCCTTTGTAATATCTCCATATCGGTATTGTCCTTTTCAAAAAAAAAATCAACTTGTTTAATAGGGGGTCCTGTCAACATAAGTCCTCATCTTGGGGATTGTGGAGTTTATTTCTTTGATAAAGATATTTGGCTGTCTTTCCAGCCTTGCATTTGAAATTCAATGATCTTGGTGTCTTCAAATTTTTTGGCCAGAGTTGGTTTAGTGACTCTCTTTACGAACATGGAAATAGATGCTCATAATGCATTAGCATATACTTCAATTTAGAGTTCTTGAGCAGGCTTGAAATCTATTTAAACTTGTTGAGGATAGTTGTGAATTGTTGGTTGAAGTCCTTGACTTTCTCCTTGGGGCCCATGGTGGAAGCAAAGAGTTGGGCCATTAGGCCCCCTATAGTCTTTTCTTCGATGAATTTATCAAGGAAATCTTTTTGGAACTTCGTCCAACTATTAATGGAACCAAATGGGAGATTAAAATACCATGTTGAAGTTGAGTTCTCAAACATGTAGGGTAACAAAAGACATACTATGTCTTCATGTTGGACATTCATTAGCCTGATCGCTAATATGAATTATTTGAAATGATCTTCGGGTAGTTAGGAAGTTTCAGGGTCAAATTTTGGAAGAAGTTTTTATGGGTGTCTAGGTAAATGGTGTAACCTACCTGGTAAGGCTAGGACATCCCTAGCCAACCATGGTTGGTTGTTTCTTGGATGGTCATTGACTTCTGGGATATCTTCATTGTTTTCTCCCATGTTATTAGACTCGATGTATGAATTGTTTGAATGGGAACTTGTTTCTTCATATTCTAAATCCTCTACGTCATAGTAAGTACTTGCAGGTGGGGATACCAGAGGAATTTTGGGAATGAAATTGAGAGGTTGATCGATTTTGATAAGGGAAAAATCTACCAGATATTCAACCATATGGACAAAGGTGTGATCTGGGGTGTTGACCATCGGTCTAGAAAAAAAAATTCTGCGAAGAAGAAACAGAGCTAACGGTAATGCTCTGATCTGTCGAGAATAATCCCTAGTAATCATTCTAAATGTGTTAATTTTTTTGTGGGGGATTGCGTAGGGTATCTCTGAGTGAAGGTGTGAACTATATTCCACTTACGATGACTTAATTGTGGTTGGGGTACTTTTAGTATTAGGGCTATTCTTGATAGGAATATCCATGCATGTGGGTTGTTTTGAATCTAGAGGCTATTTAATATAAGGTTTTGTTCAAAAAGTTATTGTGGCTAGCCATGCATTTGTCATGCCCTCCTTCTAGCACAAATTTTGTGGAGGGGTTGAAATTCCCTCGTCTCAATAGTAGGAATTGTGCCCACCAATGAGGCCCAATTAGACTCTTCAACGTTTGATGGTAGCACAATTCTAGAGATCGTTGATCTGTAAATTTTCGATGGGATTTAACAGTGATATATCTATGTACTTTTTGAGTATTTTTTTTCCTTCTTGAAGCAATTCTCTTTTTTGAGTTGACAATTTTCTTATAATGTATTGATAGACAAACAAAATGACCTATATAGGAGAAGACCAGGAATTGGGATAACCTCTGTGCCCAGGTATACAAACAACAATTGGGTTAGGTTCAGATTGGAAATAATACCATCACTTTACCAAACCATTAGATATTGTTTGAGAGAAAAAATTGGAGAAATATTTCGCATGCAATAAACATACTCTAGAAAAGAATTTCATTACACCTTGCCTCACATGACATGTTAAACATTATTGATTTTCCTTTTCATCAATTTGAAATAAAGAACTGTAAAGTATTCTAAGATAACTCAAGAAATATTATAACAGATCTTACTAAATACTGCAGCAAATGTAGAGTTGAGAATGGAAACAATCCACAGGTTCAATCACAATCACACTTGAGATAAAAAAATTGCTTATGGTTTTACATAGAACTTATAAATTCAATAATCCTTGTCTGAGAAAATAGTTCTCTTACAAAAATAAAATCTTTTTTTCTATGCAAAAACCATCTACCTCTGTGCATGGCCGAAGTTCTTATTTATAAAATTAAATCTATTAAAAATAGCTATTACATTGAGTGTTATCAAGTAAACAAGAGAAAAGTGGACTTAATCCACATGTCCCTCTCATATTATCTCAAGTTGTTTTGATGTTCTAATGCGACAAATTATCCCTCTCATATTCAAACCACTGGAGAAATAGTTCTTCGCATGTGTTGGAATAAGGAAACTTGTGTTGTTCCATTGGTGTGTCGAGAATCTCTTTCATATACACCACAATTATTTTGTATTTGTCTAGCTTGGAACTTAGTCTCTTCAAAAATGCCAATGCTCTGATCTGGAGCTTCATGAACTTCTTCATTTGTCCTGGGACAAGGGTTGATATCTTAGAGATCTCTACTTCAGATGCCTGATCTAGTTTAATGTGTTTCTTGAGTGCGTCATGCAAGTCTATGAAATCATCAGGTTGGATGAATTCCAGTAGATGGAAATCTCTCATTTCTTTGTTTATTTTCTCCCATATTTTCATGCACTCTTCCCATATTTCTTGCATTTTCCAATGAGGTTCTTGTACCATTTTCGTCCAGTGTTCTATGGCTCTGTGTATTTTGGTGATAATGTAATATGTGAGTACCTTAATACCATTTTCTTCTGTGTCTCGACCCGCCTGCACCTCTTTGATGTACTCAATCATCTCCAAAGCTTGATATTCCTTTTCATACCATCATTGCATATCTTTGTAGGTCACCAACCCCATAAGGGTGTCTTCCTGATAATCGATTATCCGGTTTGTGAACAGATCTCTCTCTTATTTGAATCTACTATATACTTCCATGAGATCACCTTTAAGAAGTATTGTTTCCTGAGTGGTCTCCTGATAATACTCCACTTGATGTCAGAGATGCTCTAATTCCTTTCTCATGGAAGTTGCTTCTTGTTTATCCCTTTTTTCTCTATCCAAGGTGGCATCAGTTATATCCATCCCATCTCCAAGTAGTTTTCTCACCTTGGTATGTTCTATGTCAAATAAATTTTCTTTTGTGGTTACAAATCAGAGTATTATCCAAAGTGAACCTCCTTCTTTTGAAATTTATTTTCATTACTGCCTTTCTTTTCTTGTCATAAGATATGGCCTACACGTCAGCAAACTCATCAATAGGTTCAGGAATTGGTTGATCTCCCAAAGATAGGGTACTTCCCAACATCCCTACTGTGTAGAAATGTTCCATAGTAGGTTCCTTCCCTTTTTCTGTAGTAGGCACTTAACTCCTGCCTTCTTTTGTTAGTGACTGCTCTTGCATGGAAGTTATAGGTTATTTCCATGTATTGCTAGTTGTTTCTCTCAATTCCTCAAAGGGAATGTTCCCTATGATTTTTGGTGATGAAGCTCTTTGTTGGTCAATTCCAGGTGGTGGTGTTGTTATCTGAGGTGAATAATTGAATGGAAAACCTGCAATTATTGTATATTCTATATTAGGTTGTTCATTATCAATATCCCCATAATTAAGAGGTGACCTTGCCTTATCTAAAAGATGAGTTTCATGTTGTGGAAAATTCACACTAACATGGGTGTCATCGATGGTCATGTACCTTCTTTTTGAACCATGTAATAGTCCTTCTTCGGTCGAGGCAGTCATTTCTCCCAGAGCCTCCTCATAGGTAATAGGTACCAGGACTGTGTGAGTTATTACTGAACCTTCAACATCATCATATATAGTTATTAAATCAACAAAGATCGAGGGTAAACATGTTCTAGTAGGTTCCTTTAACGATCTTTGTGGCATTCCAGTTATTGTAGATTGSTCTATTTTTGTTTGTAGTGAACCTAGGTCGACCTGAGAAATGATCTCCTCTGGTGGATTAGTTTCCATAGTGTTTGGCCCTACTACATGAGTGCTTGTATTAATTGGAACAATCCTTGAAGGCTCAAATATTTAAATAAAATGTGTTTGACCCACTTCTTGCATAACCTGTTCTACCTCGTCCAGGAGCATTGTTCCTCTTTTTACTGCCTTTGTTTCTTCCACTGCTCAAAATTAATCTCGTGCTCTAATAGTTTCCTCCCTTGTATGCTCTACTATTGCAAATTGTTCTTTCACTGACATGGCTTTAAACTTGGTAAGTTCCAACTTTTATTTTCTTTGAAGAACCTCTCCCTAGTCTTGAGCATTTTCAATGAAGATCTTATCTTCATAATTGTCATGGGCATAAGGCCAATGCGATGCCACTTTCCCTATGTGTTGGGGTACTATCCCTTTGGGATCATGTATTTTAAATTTTCCTATAGGGAACCTGTACTCCAAATGGATCAGACCCTCTTGCTTGGCATCTGTGGTATCCTTGACTATATAATACCCGATATGTAAACTGTAGGGTATAAAATCTCTCTTCTTATGCTTCACCAGAGAGGCATTGAAACCCTGTAAAATGATCTGGTAGCATATTTCACCCAACACCAAATGGTCTGGGACATAAGTGGGGAGAAATTATGGAGCACTGGTAGCTCCGAAAACCCTGATATAAGTGTTATTTTCTTCTAGATACTAATGAACTACTTTGGATATCATTTTCTTGGTTGCTACTTAAAGCCTTGGACAATCTTGCCTAAAAATAATGAAATGTATTATGGCTATTAAATCATCACATATCATGGCATAAGATTTCTTATACTTATTTTCCCATAGGATGTTAAAATAGACATGGATCGGTAACTCAGAAACATGCCATCTCAGATTCATACCTAAGAAGACATTCCTTGCACAAATCACATCTAGAAAGAAGGATGCCATGAAAAAGGATGGTGTTTGTCCTTCTTTTGTGTCCTGAGCCTATTGAATAGTGATTCTCAATTGCTTTGAAATATTGGCCCCCCAATTGAAATTACTTATAGAGACAATGACTGTATATGCCAGGGGAATCCATGCTTCTAAAAATATTGAGTAATCCTTTTCTCCATACAATCTGAAAATTAACACCATTAAGTACATGTATGGTTCCCTGGGATTCGTTGTGTTGTACCAACCATTGGTCCTGTTATTAATTTCTTATCCTCCCTCCATCAGGAAGCTAATAGTTGGTTGGTGTTGTGTTTCTCATAGATCTTAACCACAAAATTAGTTTTCAATCTTTTTTTCAGGTCTATGAGCTTGTAATAATTTTGCACTTCCACCGGAAGGAACACACTGACGCATTCCCCTTCCAAACTATTAATTATACATTTATCAATGTCTATATGATCAATTATCCACCCTAGGGTTTATATACAAGGAAAGATGGGAGTTTGACATACAACCTTATGTAAGGACGATTGTCTAATGTTTGGAAACAATTGGTCATATAAGTCCCTGGTACACTATGAGGTGTAAAATTGGGAAAATATTCCTGATGAATTTTGTTGTAGAGGTCACCCCAAGGTGGGAGAAAAAATTTAGATGTGGTGCTTTCCTTTGTATCTTGGAATGTTGGTGGTTGGGAGAACTGCTTCTTGGTCTATATTCGGATCAAGGGTTTTTCTTTCGGTGCAAATTCCAACTCTATTTCTACTGTTGGGCTCGATCCTTCCCTAACTTCTTGTTCTTTCCCTATGGATGTCCTCGGTGAGAACCTAGTTATTGAACTTATGGGAGGCATATTTCCTTCAATATAATGCCACTATGAGTTGTATGCAATTATATTAAATAACGAAATTCAGTGATGCATAGCACCTGGAAAAGTCACAGTAGAATTTGATGTTTACCTTCTTTACAGATAACCTAGTCTTACTAGTATTTTCACGAGACGACACTGGAAGTGGGCTTCTTGGTAGTTTTCCTCCTTCTTTTGATCGAAAGGAAATCTTCTGGAATGGAATGTGAAATTGGGAGAAAAATAAAAAAATGGCATTAAAGATTCAAATTTCTAAATCCCCCAGGCTTACCTTGTCGCATCCAACATTAAATTGGAGGGTATACAATGTATTTTTCATAATCTTCAGAAATCAAAGAAAATCCACCCAACGCTTGGGATTTAAATGCATTGCGAATTGACGGCGTCGGGGACCATTATTTCCAATTCATTGGTGATTTCTGATTTAGAGTTTGATTGGCATGCAGTGTCAGAGATCGAGGAATTATTTAAGTGTCTCCTGCCTTTGACCACATCTTTTCGATGTCGATGAATTTTTAGTGAGGGATCCTTAAACCAATTATTTGTTCTTCGCGGGTTTTAAGGGAAATGGAATAGCAATAAAATAAGCATACCATGTTCATTGGTGACCCTAACCATTTGAATTTATAGTTCTGGAATTGTTTCAAAACCTAGTGGAAATCCCCCTGCGCAAGTTATTTTGAACATACTCACCGTCTGATGACTAGATTTGTTCTTTGAATGGATAGATGATCCAGACTTCTCTGTAATATCGGCATTGGGACAAATGCCTATGTTACATTCTTTGTTATGTTTAAAATTTGTCGATGGTTGATGTGTGCATCAGCTTCGGTGGTCAGTTCTGACCTTTATGGTCTTGTCTTATTGATAGAAAACAAAATCTTGCGTCGACTTTCATTTTCGTACAGGATGACGTAATGTGATGATGTGGAATTCAACAAGAAAATTAAGTTTCATAGGATGACGTGTAGGCTGTCATGATGTCATGGGTGGTTTGTGTGTCCAGACACATGGCATGTGAAGTGGAAAATAAGCAAGGTAACATGGACAACACATCAACAGTCGGTTTTTGTTCTTATACCTACTCGAAAAATAACACTCCTTTTCTTGGTTCTCCTAATTCATCGACGTCGGAAGGAATCTTCTTTTTTCGTGCTTGAATTACATGGATCATCTCCAACGACGATGGTCTATCGGCGATCAAAAAAACCTTTTTTACTCATGGGCATGTTAACACATTTCATCAATGACCAATGGATTATTGACAATCGACAAAATCCTTTTCCACTTAGAAAATGTACACAATGTTTTCCCCTAATCCCGATTATCGGTACTTCTTTTAAAATTATTTTTCCCTAATCCCTCGATGATTTCAACAGCAGTTCTTGGAAAAGGTTGTGGTTTTCTTTTCTTTGAATCCTTTCTTTGGATTTTCTATCCTGATGCAAAACATGAAAAAAACATTGTGTTTTCTTAAGGGTTTAAATGCAAGGAAAACAAAGGAGAAAAATTGCATGAACTTAACAAAGGTTAAATATCCAACCTATGTGAATCTGAAAGAATAATATGTAAGATAACAAAAGGAAAAGTGGTACCCAAAAATTGAAAATTTTAAGGGTTTTGTTGGGGACTCAACAAGAAGTTTATATGCGGAAAATCAATCAGGCAGACTTCAACGTTCTCACACAGTCCATAAATCTTGACCCTCTTAGAATCAATGCCACACACATTTTCATATGGTCGGGTCGTCTTTAATCCAAGTTGTTCCATCACCTTAAAATACATGACATTTGTGGAGGCCCTAGAATCCAACATACAATTTTTTAGGCAGAGGCCATTCATGCCCAAGGAAAGATAGAAAGGAGGGTTATTGTCCCTTTTTTGATCAAGATACATGGTTTTCAAAATGATTGGAGGGTCCTCCTTCTCAGTTGGTACCTATAATAACTTCAACAT
>SNQJ01S0153722.1:0-22716 GCA_010110895.2 Picea sitchensis
TGGTTTTCTCCCGATTTGGGTTTCCACGTAAAACACTGGTGTACTATGTATGTGTGTGATTGTTTATTTATTACTGCTCATTATTGGATAATAATTCTACATTGATATAACATTTGACGAAAAAGGATTATAATTACGTTATTACTGATTCACCCCCCCTCTCAGTAATCCAACAAGAAGAAGATATCCATAAGACAACTTTTAGAACCAAGTATGAGCATTATGAATTTGTAGTGGTGCCTTTTGGATTGTCCAATGCACCGGTTGTCTTTATGTGCTTAATGAATGGCATATTCAAAGATTATTTGGATAAGTTTGTCATAGTATTCATGGATGGCATACTTGTCTATTCTAAGTCAGAGGAAGAGCATGAACATCACTTAATATTGGTATTGCAAGTGTCGAGGGAACATCAATTGTATGCCAAGATGAGTAAGTGTTCTTTTTATCAAGAGCATATCCATTAATTAGGGAACATTATTTCATAACATGGTATAGCAGTGGATCTAGAGAAGATTGAGGCCATTAGAGGATGGGAAACACCCAGTTCAGAAGTCAAATATTTTATGGGGTTAGTTGGTTACTACAGAAGGTTTATATCAGGGTTCTCTAAGATTGCTTATCCCATCACTTCTTTCCAAAAGAAGGGAATTAAATTTGAATGGACATCTGAATGTGAAGAGAAATTTAATTTGTTGAAGGAGTTACTCACTAGTGCACCTGTGTTAAAGATTGTTGACCCAAATGAAAGTTTTGTGGTATGTACAGATGCATATAAGGAAGGACTTGGTAGATTCCTCACTCAAAATGGACATGTCATCGGTTATGAGTCTAGAAAGATTAAGGAACATGAGATGAACTATGCCACACATGACTTGGAGCTTGTTTCCATTGTTCATGCATTAAATATGTGGAGGCATTACCTCACGGGAAAGAGATTTGAATTGAGAACAAATCACAATGGTCTGAAGTATCTTTTTGAACAACCAACTTTGAATGCCAGGAAAACAAGATGGATGGAATTTTTAAGTGAATACGACTTTGATATCAAGCATATCAAGGGAAAATAAAATAAATTTGTTGATGCACTTAGACAACGGGTGCATCTCATGCATGCTACAACTATGAATATGCATTAGTTAGACCTGAAGAGAAAAAAATTTAGATGTTGTTTTTACAGACCAACATTACCTATAGGTAAAGGAAATATTGTTTCAAGAGGATCTACAACATAAAATGAAAGAGTATGAGATAAAGGAAGATGGATTACTTATGCATAGAAATAGAATTTATGTTCCTAGTTCCGGAGAACTTAGGAATTTGGTATTAAAGGAAATGCATAATGTCCCATATGTTGGACATCCCGGTTACCATAAAATGATTACAGCAGTAAGAAGGTAATTCTTTCGGATGGGAATAAAAAAATATATTGTTGATTACATCTCCAAATGTATGGAATGTCAGAGAGTGAAGGTTGAGCATCGACACCCAACGAGTTTGCTACAACCATTACCAATCCGAGAGAAGAAATGGAAAGTGATAACCATTGATTTTATAACAAATTTGTCGAAGAAAGCTAGGCAACATGATTCAATCATGGTAGTGGTTGATAAATTGACAAAGGCTGCTCATTTCATTCCTGTGAAAACAACTCATACAACAACTAATATTGCAGAAATTTACATGAAGGAAATTTCTAGGTTGCATGGGATACCTAGAACATTTGTCTTAGACAGAGACACATAGTTTACTTCGAATTTATGGAAGGGATTGTTTAATGGATTTGGTACAAATATGAACTTTAGCACAACATACCACCCACAATTAGATGGGCAGACAGAGAGATTCAACCGAGTAATTTAAGACATGTTGAGAATGTATGTGATGGATAAGCCATGTAAGTGGGAAGATTACTTGCACTTGGTTGAGTTTTCCTATAATAACGGGTATCAAGCTTCATTGGGGATGATCCCATTTGAAACTTTGTATGGTAGAAAATAAAGTACTCCAGTAAGCTGGGACAACCCAACAAATAGATTAGTACTTGGGCCAAAGTTGCTCAAGGATATGGAAGACCAGATGGTTAATATTAAGTAGAATTTAAAGGAAGCTTAGGATAGACAACAAATTTACGCATATAAGAATAGAACAACAAGAGAATTTAAAGTGGGAGAGCATGTGCTTTTGAAAGTAAATACCTAGAAGATCTCTTTGAAGTTGGGTAGCTGTACAAAGCTGGTAGACCGATTTTGTATACATCAATCAAACTAAAGTCACCCTGTCACTGTATACTCATCAACCAATCTGATCTGATCACATAAACCTCAATCACTACACCACAAGTATGTACCTCAAACCATGTGCTAGAAACTCACTGTTATACAACCTCTATCTATACCAATAACTTTAACAACATACATCAATCAAAAGCCCTCAAACATGAACCAATACTAAAATTCAGTAGATCTTCCTCATATCAACTCTACAACAATCCCTAAACTTCCAAGAGGGCATCCAACAGATTTAGAAGGCAAACCCTCAACTAGATTCATAAATTCAACACTACACATATGAAAACCATACCTTTTTTCTTCTTGTAGCGTTTTGCTACCGCGATTTTTTTGCTGCAATTTTTCTGCCGCACTTTTTCTGCTGCAGTTTTTCTGCCGTGATTTTTCTACCGCACTTTTTCTACCGCGGTTTTTCTACGGCAATTTTCCTATCACACTTTTTATGCCACACTTTTCCTACCACACTTCTACTGCTGCGATTTTTCTACCGCACTTTTCTCTATCAATAATACCTGCCCAAATAGCCTTTCACAAAATAGATATTCAATGATATTCAATAGGTGCTAATGGGAGAGCCTTTCTCTCTTATTTATACTTCCATGTAGCTTCCTCAAGGGGTTACCTTCTAACCAACTTAACCCATTTTCCTTCTTTTAGGGATAACCCACTTATAACCACTTGTCCACTTCTAACTCACTTTGCTACAAATAGTAAATTATCCACTTCTAGTTGCAACTAAATTGTTTTTAATTATTTTCTTATTGCAACAACTTAATCCATGACTAACTCCTAGTTTCACCCACTTGACTAGTGAACTTCTTCTAGGAGCTTCTATAATTAATTTGACTTCTTTGACCTTCTAGATAACTCATGAGGGTTCTCCACTTCACCATGCCATAACTCTCTAACCATGAGGAGTTATGTGACGTTCCATATATCACCAGAAATCAAATGACATGTACTATCCATCTAGAATAGTCTTACTTGCAAATATATTAAACTTCATACCATTATACATCAATCAAATTGAAGTCCCTTAATCGTACTGTTGGGGCTACCAAAATTTTCTATCGGAATTTCTTAAAGGGTTGACATCAATGAAAACCAACCCAATTAATGAACAATCTCCCCCATTGGCATTGATGGTAACACTCTGATGCAATACTAAAGTCATATCACTCATGCTCCCCCTGCGACCATCACTCCCCCTAGAACCATGCCTCTGTTCTCTCTCTCTCTGAGCATCTAACTCTCTATCCTGCATCTCATAAATCTCTACCCCTTTAACATCATTGGAAAAGGTAACTTCCTGTCTAAGGCTGCTCCCCTTAACTGAACTGTCCTTGGAGCTTCTCTCATTGGCTAAAATCTTCCCGAAATTTCTCCCCCAACCTGAACTGTCCTCTTTATGGTGCTTCCTCATGTAAATCTAAGACATATAAGATAAACATTCAAAATCATTCATTTTAGAGTAGAAATTACTTCGAGAATCTAGCGAAGATACTCAAAGGATTCCCTTGGAAGTGGTTTTGTAAAGATATATGCCACTTGTTCTTTTGTTCCCACATATTCAACTTTGATGTTCTTCTTTGCAACCCATTCCCATAGAAAGTGATACTTGATTTGAATGTGCTTCATCTTGGAGTGCATCATCGGGTTCTTTGAGATACTGCTGGCGCTTGTATTATCACAATAGATTGGAATGGGCTCATCATACTCAATCTGTATATATGTCAGAGTTTGTTTTATCCATAGAACTTGTGTACAATAGGTTGTTGCTGAAATATACTCTGCTTCGGCTGTAGATAATGATGTTTATGGATGTTTCTTGCTTAGCCAAGATACCAAACACTCACCCAAGTAGAACGTTGCTCCACTAGTGCTTCATCTATCATCAATGCAACTTGCCCAATCTACACCTGTGTAGGAAATAAGTGATAAATCCTTTCCTTTTGGATACCATAATCCAAAGTCTTTCGTATCCTTGATATATTTGAATATCCTCTTTACTGCTAGAACATGTGATTCCTTTGGTGCTGCTTGAAATCTTGCCACCTATCCAACTTCTTGCATTACATCTGGTTTGGATGTTGTTACGTAAAGTAATATGGCAATCATTGACCTGTATTGCCTCTGATCTGTAGCCTTTGAGTCATCATCTTTACTTAACTTGCAACTGGTTTGCATAGGAGCACTGACTAGTTTGCAATCTTCCATTCCAAACCTCTTTATCATTTCTATGATATACTTGGTTTGAGAAATACAAATTCCTTGGTTGCTTTGACATACCCAAATACCAATAAAGAAGGACAGTTCTCCAAGTAATGACGTTTCAAATTCATTTTACATATCCTTTGCAAATTTTTGACTCAACCTGTCATCATCACTTCCAAAAATAATATCATCAACATAAAATTCAATTAATAAAATACTATCTTGAGTTACCTCGATGTAGAGGTTGTTGTCTAGATTTCCTTTTTTGAACCCTTGTTGCTATAAGTATCTATCTAGTATGGAATACCATGCTATAGGGCCCTGTTTGAGACCATACAAGGCCTTATTTAATCTGCAAACATAATATTCATTTTTTGATAACTGAAATCCTTCTAGTTACTCAAAGTAGACTTCTTCTTCTAGCTGTCCATTCATAAAAGTTGATTTCACGTCCATCTGATACACTTTTATATTCATTGAACATGCATAATCTAGTATCAATCTAATTTCTTTCATTCTAGAAACTGGGGGAAATTTCTCTTCAAAGTTGATACCTTCAACCTGTGCATATCCTTTACATACCAATCTAGCTTTGTTCCTGTAACCTGTCCATATTCATTCAATTTATTTCTGAAAACCCATTTTTTTCCAATCACATTCTTGTACCTTGGTCTTGGAAACAATTCCCAAGTGTCATTCTTCTCTATCTAATCCAATTCTTCATCTGTGGCCTTTATCTAGAATTCATCCTTGCTGGATTCTTCAAAACTGTTTGGTTCAATCAAAGATAAGAGTTCTAGGTGCAATTGTTCTGGTGAACAAATTATTCTTCTAGTCTCAACTCCTAGATCTTTGTTCCTGATAATATGATTTGACGGATGATTCTTTTGTATTCGTTTGTTAGGTGTCTTTGGAGGTAATTGTTGTTCTTTCTCTTCTACTTTTATTTGATCTTATTCATCTCCCCCTTCTGTTGCTTCTTCATCCTTTGCTTCTTCTTTGTAAACCTGTTCCACTGACTCTTTTTCTTATTCCTTTAATTTTTGTCTACCTATCTCATCAATTGTTACATTGATGCTTTCCACAACTTTGTTAAGCCTTAGATTGTAACATTTGTATTCTTTCCTTGTACTTGAGTAACCAACAAGTATGTCTTTGTCTACATGAGAATCAAACTTTCCCATTCTTCCATCTTCTCTTTTGATGTAGCATTTGCTTCCAATGAATCTGAAATGATTCACATTTGCTGGTCTTCCTTTCCATAGCTTGTAAGGAGTTTTGTCACTGTTGTTCCTGATCATTACTCTGTTTTGAATGTGAACTGTTGTATGCACTACATGTGTCCAAAACAAATCTGTCAACTTGGAATCCATTAACATTGTTCAAGCCATTTCCTGTACGATCTTGTTCTTTTTTTCAACAACCCCATTCTGTTGTGGTGTTCTAGCAACGAAGAATTGTTTTTTTATACCATGCTTGCTGCAGAAATCCATAAATTCCTTTGAAGTAAACTCTCCTTCATTATCATATCTCAAGCATTTGATTTTTGAATCTATTTCATTTTCAACTATTTCCTTGTATACCTCTAAGTTTTCGAATGCTTCTGACTTATTCCTAAGAAAACAAACTATAGTCATTCTTGTATAATCATCAACCAATAACTTAAAGTATTTCTCACCTTTAAAACCCTTTGTTCTAGTTGGTCCAACTAGATCAATATGCACAATTTCCAATGGTCTTGTCGTTGAGTATTCCTTTGATTTGAACCTAGTCTTTGTTTTCTTTCTTCGTTGACAATGATTGCATAAAGTGTTGGTTGGATTCGTGATCTGGGGCATTTCTTTGACTGCTTCCTTTTTTCTAACTTTGATGAGGTTATCAAAGTTTGTGTGACCCATTCTTCTGTGCCATATCCAAACTTCATATTCCTTCCCTAGACAACACTTTTCATTTCGAATTTCACTTAATACATATATGTTTCTTGAAGTTCTTACGGTTGTTGCAACCAATTTTCTTGAACTTGATTTTCTTATCTCACATTTTTGTGAATCGAACATAAGCTTGTGACCTTGGCCACACATTTTACTTACACTTAGAAGATTATGTTTCATATCTTCCACTAGTAGAACATTTTCTGCCTTGGTATCCTTGTTTCCAATTCTGACTGTGCCCTTTCCAATGATTCTAGCTGAGTCGTTGTTTCCAAAGGAGACCAATCCATCTCTTTCTTTTATCAATGTTAGAAACTTGTGTTCATCACCTGTCATGTGCTTTGAGAAACCACTGCCAACATACCAACCACGTTTCTTATGCTTAGCTAGTAGAGCGAGTGTGAATTCTTCATTACTATATTGATTCTACTTTCTTATCCATGTTCTCTTATGAGGTTCCTACCTGTGACTGTTGTTATTATGTTGTGATTCTCTAGGAGGGACTATCTTTCTACAATCTTTTGCCATGTGTCCAAAGTTTTTTCACTTGTATCATTCCACTTCAGTGCTCAATGATTCAAACGTGTTGTAGCTTCTTCTCTATGTTTCACTAGGCCATCTTGGATAACCATTTTGTGTATGACTTTAAAAGTTGTTTATCTTCCTGCTATTAGCTCTGCAATTTACAAATTTATGTCCAAAATTATTGCATGCATAACATAAACCAAAAAAGATAGTTTGATACCCGAGAGTTGAATATCTTCTGAAAGGAGTTACTCTTTTGAATCCTTCTTCTTCCCGAGGCCTTTTTGTTTCTGACTGTCGTTGATTATGAAATATGAATATTCTCAGTGGAGGAGTGTCCCTGTGATCTTCCTTGTAGAACTTCCTATCCCCTCTGACTATTTATGTATAGCTTTTTGGATATGTTTTTTGATCTGTCGGTTTGGAGCTTGATCCCTTTTTTGTTTGATTGTATCCAAGTCCAAACTTGCCATGATTAGGACTTTGATTACTGATAATGTGATCCAAAAATTTTGAGTTTTTCTGCATATTTTTCTTTTGAAGATCCTTTCTCAATGTGACAACCTCTGCTTCCAAATTTCCAATGATCCAGTCTCTTTCTTCTAACTTTTATTTGAGTGCTTCTTCAATTCTTTTATCTTATTCTATTTGAACCTTCAATTCCGTGATCATCTGCTCTAGTTTTTTAGTATCTTGTTTCTTGTCTAGTTCTGCTTGGAGCTTTTTTTTTTCTTCTTTTCTCTTTTTATAACTTCTATAGCATTCTACAGTTCTTCTCGGTAGTCAATTTCTGCCTCTTCATATTCTTCTTCAGTGTCTTCTTTATCGAAATCTTCTATTTCCATGAATATAACTCTTTCTGCCTCACTTTCATTGACTTCATCTTCATATGATGGGGAGTTGTCTTCTTTTGTGCATAAACTTTTCTTGAAGACTTTCTTTTTAGTTCTTTTTCCTTTATATGTTTGTTTTCTATTTGAATAATCTTCATCATTTATTTTATTTTTCTTATGAGTACATTTGTTAGCAAAATGACCAATACCATCACAATTAAAACAAATCAATGGAAGCTTACCTTTATATTCGCTTCCAGTTCCCTTTTTCAATCTTTTGACAAAGTTGGCCACTTCTTCATCGTCTTTGGAGATGTCAATGTTTCCGCTATATTCTTTTTCTTTTTGCTTGCCCTTTTGATTTGACCTTTTGGATGCTTTGAATATTTCTTCTTTTATACTTGGATTTTCATGTTTAGTTCTCATTTCATAGGCTATGAAGATTCCATGTAGTTCATCCATGCTTATTGAGTCTAGATCTGCTCTTTCTTCTAGTGCTGAAATCTTAGAATCAAATGTCATTGGAAGAGATCTTAGTACCTTTTGAACAATTACATATTCTTCAATTTCTTCTCCTAATCATATGATTGCATTCATTATTTCATCAACTCGTAAGAAGTAAGATGCAATATTCTCATCTTCCTTCATCTTTAGCTGTTCAAAATGACCTTTATAAGTTTGAAGCTTTGTTGCTTTGACTTTTGAATATCCTTCATAAATATTTTGAAGTTTGTCCCAAATCTCTTTAGTGGAGCTACAATGCATAACTTTGGTATATAACAAATCACAAATATCATTTAGAAGTGCATTTGTGGCTTTTCAATTGTTTAGACTGAGTGTCTTTTCATTGTCATTTGTTGGCGGAATTGATAGTTCTTTGTATCCATCTACAATTGATTTCCAAACTTCAAATCCATGTGCCTATACATATGTTTTCATCCTTCTGCTCCATAATGCATACTTCTGTCCACCAAACTGTGGTATTCCATTTTTATACATACTGTTTCTCTCCATGATCTACCTTTCAACAGTTAAACTGATTTCTAAAGGAACCCGCTCTGATACCAATTGTTGGATTACTGAGAGGGGGGGGTGAATCAGTTATAGAGATTTTTAATCCTTTTAACCACAATACGAAAGTGTTATTTATATTTATGATTAATATAACATTATCATCCAATAAGTGCAGAGTAAATAAACCATGAACAAATGAACAATCATACACATACCTAGTACACCCGTATTTTTTTACGTGGAAACCCAATGCGGGATAAAACCACAAAATGGTTTTATTTATTTGTCTTTAAGAATTACATTCATTGGAAGCACCAACTTCCTTTTTTTTCCAGCTGCAACTGGAAGGAGGCTTCGACTCCCTATTTTTAGGCTACAACCTAAGGGAAGCTCCAACTCCCCAATTCTCTAGCTACAACCAGAAGGAGGCTACAACCCCCTATATTCTCTAGCTACAACTAAAAGGTGTCTACAACCACCTATCCTTGCCCCATCCAACTGCCCTAAAATATAAGTGCCAAATGTAGAAACTAAATGTCACTATAACAACTTGTTCTGTCAAATCCGTCACTGAAAAACATGTCACTGTATACTCATCAACCAATCTAATCTGATCACATATACCTCAAGCACTCTACCACAAGTCTGTACCTCAAACCATGTGCTAGAATCTCATTGTTATACAACCTCTATCTGTACCAGTGAATTCAACAACATACCTCAACCAAAATCCCTCAAACATGAACCAATAGTAAACTTCAGTAGATATGCCTAAGATCAACACTACAACAAGCTCTAAACTTCTAAGAGGGCATGCATCCAACAGATTTACAAGGAAAACCCTCAACCAAATTCATAAATTCAACACTACACATATGAAAACCATATCTTTTTTCTTCTTGTAGCGTTCTATTGCTGCGGTTTTTCTGCCGCTATTTTTTTGCCGTGGTTTTTCTACCACGATTTTTCTACCACACTTTTTCTGCTACAGTTTTTTTGTCACACTTTTCTCTATCAATAATACCTGCCTAAAAAACCTTTCACAAAACATATATTCAATGATATTCAATAGGTGGTAATGGGAGAGCCATTCTCTCTTATTTATACTTCCATGTAGCTTCTTAAAGGGGTTACCTTCTAACCAACTTAACCCACTTCTAACCACTTGTCCACTTCTAACTCACTTTGCTACAAATAGTAAATTCTCCACTTCTAGTTGCAACTAAATTATTTTTAATTATTTTCTTATTGCAACAACTTAACCCATGACTAACTCCTAGTTTCACCCACTTGACTAGTCAACTTATTCTAGGAGCTTCTAGAATTAATTTGACCTATTTGACCTTCTAGATAACTCATGAGGGTTCTCCACTTCACTAGGCCATAACTCTCTAACCATGAGGAGTTATGTGACATTTCACATATCACCGAAAATGGCATGACATGTACTATCCATCTAGAATAGTCTTACCTACAAATATATTAAACTTCATACCATTATACATGAATCAAACTAAATTCCCTTAATCATGATGTTGGGGCTATCAAAATTTTCTATCGGACTTGCTTCAAGGGTTGACATCAATGAAAACCAACCCAATTAATCAACAAGAGGAAGAAGAGGAGGAGGAGGAGGAGGAAGAGGAGCAAGAGGATTAGGAGGAGACATGGATGGACAATTGGTAGATGTTGCAACCAATTTATGTGGAGGATAACGATCAAAAGGATGAGGATGATCATGTGGTGGAGTAGAGGATGTGGATGGCTTTGCTTACGAGCTATATGTAGTGTGATCATGAGCACCATACCTCAACATATCATTGAGGTTGACCGCACAAATAATATGACACATCAACATCGTTATGTCACAAGGAAAACACCTACAAGTAGTAGAGAGAGCCTCTACTCATAATATGTCTTTAGGGCGTACAAGTACAACCTTGTGATTAGTCACGACTCGACATAGCTCATCGTCCACCTCTAGCTGGACTCTTGAATCTAGCCTACATTGCATGTGTGGTATTTGTACTACTATATTTTTCTCCTCTGCCTCCTCCATCGCCTCATCCTCATGTTGGGGAGGCACATCCCCAACACATGTGCCAATATCTACAAAAAAATAGATAATAATTATAAGACATTTTGTAACAAAATGTTACAATAATTACATGTGCATTAAATAAGACATAAAAATATGCAAATAGATTCATCAAAACATAATGATAATATTACCTCTCTCATCTATTGGCTCCTCTTATGTAAATCAAATGTTTGGACATCCTCTCCAATCTATCCCTACATACAGGTACTCTATAATATAGAGGACATTATCGTCCTTGCTAGACAATAAATCAATAACCGACCTTCCCATCGGAGTAATGGGATACTTAGACTGACCCCTCTTGGGCATCAACTTCCCCGACATGCACATACGTGAATCAAACACAAGCCTAGCAGGAAAGTGCGGTACTGTTGGTTGAGTGTAATGAACTCTCTCAAAAAATAGTGTATACAACTTAGAAGTGAATGGGAATAATACCATCCCAGAAAAAAACAGAGCGACAATGATCTAATGCACGACAAAACTATCTCAAAAAAACATCCACCCACCTAATCAATCTGGGCTCCCACAATGAACTATCTACATAATACAACATAGGGCGACTAATGTGCTGCCCATAAAAGCTATACTGTGATAGGGACAGGATCATATAATAGAGGCACCTAACTTCCTCTCTCTCAAATGCACCTATTTGCAGCTGACCACGTTTAACCTGGAACTTTGAAGTTGAAGTAATATCTAGAATGACATATCCATGTACATATTCGAACTGGGGGTCTCTTCCAGCACCAAGCGATAGCACAAGGAAATGGGGAAAATACAACCCCCTCCTAGACAACCCAGTGATAAAATATACATCCTTCTTCGTGGGATGATACCACATACCTAGATTAACCCTGAACCCCTGTCTTTCATGATTCCATTGACAGATCAATTGTTGTAATAATGCAGAGTCCCCATAAGGGATCTTCCCTCCTCATAAAACTTTAGGAGGCCAATGTCCATCAAAAGGTCATGAGTATGTTGTGAAATTGGACGATGGTAAGCCTCCCTATCCCTCTCCTTGGCCTCCAACTCACGCACAAAAGTATATATCTTGATCCACCACTGCCCTGTCTCCTCCTGCTCTCATCATTGTCGTATCTGATTCACATAAAAATATTTTTAGGCACATATATAAAGATAAAATAAATTGAAATTATAAAACAAATACATATATAAGTGACATGTATTTAAAAAAAATCCTTTTTTTTTTGCAAAGAAATATATAAAATAAACTGGTGTGCCCCAAACAGTTCATACGCCCCACGGTCGGTGCGTTATAGAAAAAATACAACACTTCTAAGAAGTGCATCCCATAGGACTATCTGCACTGACGAAGTCCTTTTACTAGTAACGATTCATCTCGTTAACTACAACACACCACAACGCTAAAATTTATAACGCACAAATCCACAGTGCCCTTTCTTAAACCAAATGCCCCAGTGTGTCATGTCTATTAGAGCACCGACATGTTGTCTAACAATGGGGTTGTATTTATGATACTGGTGCGTTTGGTGGACTAATGGGAACCACTAAGTTAAACTTCGATTTCACAATTGAAGTGGTGCGACGGGTTACTATTAACGCACTGACACTACCATGATAGTGGAGCATTGGCGTTTTGTACATCGATGCATTGTAAATGATAGAGCACTAGGAACAATGCATCCAATGAGACACCCCTATATGAAAATTCAAGAAATAAATGTCTCAGTGTGTTTCTCTGCACATGATTGGTGCTTCTAATTACAATGTTTGCACTGCTACATTGAATTTTATAAATAATTATGTAAGGTGTGCCCTTAGTTAAGTGAAGTGTACCAGTGGGTAATGTTAAATGGAACTAGTGCAATCTATTCAATGCGTGTATGATTTTTATAAAGTATGGTGGTGCATTTGAAAATTGACGTTTCAGGGAATTATGTGTCCTGTTCACACCGGTGAGATTAGGTGGAATTTGTGCACCGCTAGGTTAAATTTTCATACAACATTGAGCTAGAGATGCAGTTAATGAAGTGAAATATGTTGGTCCAGGTAGAAGCATATTATGTGATGGTTTCGAGGAGTTACTAAGGACACATTGCATTGTAAAGATAGAGCATCGAGAGCAAGGAATCCAATGAGATGCCCCGCTATGAAAAATCAGGCAATATATGTCCATGTTCGTTTCTGTATACATTTCTAGTGCATTGGATTGCAATGGTTGCACTGCTACATTAAATTTTACAAATCATTATATTAGTGGTGCCAATAGTCAAGTGAAGTATAGCGGTGCGTAATTTTAAATAGCACCGGAGCGATTTATTTGGTGCATATATGTTTTTTATAAGATATGGTGGTGCGTTTGAAGATTGATGGGTCGAGGCGTTATTTTTCCAGAATGCCCTGGTTCTATTGGATAGAATTGGTGCATCACTAGGTTAACTTCTATATATAGTTGAGCTAGCGATGAGGTTAATGAAGTGAGATGTGTCGGTGCGGGTTGAAGCACATTGTGGCTCGGTTTTGGGGCGTTCTGACAAATGCACCGCTTTGTTTCTAATAATTCATATCGATGTGCTTGATGGTGCCACATCGATGCATACATGTATTCAGCACCCCAAAGGTGGCACTCACTGTGTATTTAACATAGTAAGCACCACATCGGGGCAATCCAAACAATTCAAGCACACCATATAAAATTGAAAAAATTCACAAACTTCAAACTAAATTGTAATTTTGAATGGATGAGAATGCAAATAGAAGGGTAATAAATAATTTACTTGGTCTCTTTTGTCCCGAGGAGGCATGGTTGCACCATTGAGATGAAATGAAAATTTGTAGTAATTTCCAAAATTTGGAAATGTGTGGAATCTGACAATGGAGTTATCCAAGTCCATGTAGAGCATCAGAAATGAGGCATCTTAGGAAAAAGGTGAGAGTTGGTGCTTGCTTGAGAGTTTGAAATCATGGGATGCACTGTAACAAAAAAAATTGATTTGGTAATTTTTTTTATTTACCCTAACTCGGTGCACCTTTAGACATGTAGACACATTGATGGGTGATGTTCAATGACATCGGTGCAATTTATTCAGTGTACATAATTTTATTATAAAATATGGCAGTGAGTTTAAACATTGACTCTTTAGGGAAATATGTTTAGGGTATGCCCCAAGATTATTTATTAAATGTGGTGCACAACTAGGTTAAATTTTATAAATTGTTGAGAAAGAGGTGTGGTTAAAGAAGTGAAACATACCGGCATAGTTGTAAGCCTGTTTAGCTCCAATGTCGAGGCGGTCTGAAGGACACACCACTTTGATTTTTGATAATTTATCGTGGTGCACTAGCTTGAATGGCATCGATGCAGACATATATAGACACATCGATAGAGGTGCTCACTGAAGCATTATATTTTAGGTATGCCCCAAAGCGATTAATTAAACTTGGTGCATTTATAGGTTAAATATTATTTCGTTGGAAAAGCAATGCGGTAAATGAAGTGTAATACATCAGTGCAGATATAAGCCATGTTTGCATATGTTTAGGGGAGTTCCGAAGGATGCACAACTTTGAATTTTGATAATTTATCTTGGTGCACTAGCTTGAATAGCGTTGGAGCGAACATATATAAACACATCGATGGAGGTGCTCATTGTGGCGTTATGTGTTAGGTACACCTCAGAGTGATTAATTAAACTTGGTGCACTTCTAAGTTCAATCTTATATCGTTGGAATAACAATGCGGTAAATGAAATGTAATGCATCGGTGTAGATATAAGTCTCGTTTGCACCAGTGTAGGGGAGTTTTGAAGGACACAAAACTTTGTTTTTTGGTAATTTTCCACGTTGTGCTAGCTTGAACAGAGTAGGTGTGGCCATAAATTGATGCACCATCGATGGTGCTCACTATGTATTTAACACAATACACACCGCCTCGAGGTGAGCCAAACTGTTTAAGTGCATTGCACAAATTAAAAAAAAAAATGAAAAAAATTCCCAATTTCAAGCTAAATTGTAATTTTGATTGGATGAAAATGAAAATAGGAAGGTAATAAATAATTTACCTGATCTGTTCTATCCCAAGGAGGCATGGTTGCACCATTGAGAGGAATTTTTTTTTTTGGTAATTTGTAAAATTTGAAAATGTGTTGAATACAGGAATGGAGCTATCCAAGTCGGTGTAGAGCACCAGAAACAAGGAATCTTAGGAAAAAGGTGAGCACTAATGCTTGCTTGAGAGTTTGGAAGCACGTGATGCACTGTAAGAATGAAAATTGATTTGGTATTTTTTTTATTTACCCTACCTCGGTGCACCTTTTGATAGGTAGGCGCACTAGTATGTTATGTTCAATGACACCGATGCGATTTATTCGGTGCATGTAATTTTATTATAAAGTATGGAGGTGCTACTGGAAAATGGATGCACCAGGGCATCATTGTTCATGAAAGTTCCAATGCGTCTATATGTTAATGACGCACCAATTAAAAAAACCTCTGCAAAAACCTCTCGCCACACACCTCCACTATGAATAGTGATGGGGCGTTTGAACATTTAAGCTCTAGTGCAATATTTTTTAGATATGCACCGGTGCGTCTGTTCCATAAAAGTGCACTAAAAAAAAAACCTCCACAAAAACCTCTGGTTGCCTACCTCCACTAATAGCTTCCACTATTTATAGCTAAGGGAAGAATTTTTCAGGGAGGTTCTATAAAAACCTCCACTAGAAGGTGCTCTCCTTGTAGTGTGGGTTTCTAGTGAGCTCTCTTTTTTGAGTTTTTGGCATTAGAATCGAGAGTTGTGCCTCCCATAATACAAGGCACAATCATCGTTGATCTAGCATTTGTGTGGTTTTCCACCATTGATCTACATTTTGTGTTATTCATTTATCCCACATGCATCGAGGAAGGCTTACATAATGGGTTTATAATTAAAATGCAACCCTTTTTCACCTATGTGTGAGGCATAGAGAACCATGGAACCCTGTTAATCTTTCATGTAATGTAACTTTTGGCTGTCGGAACCCCATGAAAAAAGTGTGTTCACCGAACTAGAAATCACTTGGAGTGAGGAGATGCCGAAGACAACCTAACTTGATGGCCGATGGACTAGTGGCCCGATGCTTAGTGGACCAGATTGGATTCAAATAACAAAAGTTGGATATTAGCTGATGCGGGGAGGTTGGGTGGTCCGGTGGACTAGACCAAAATCGTATGGTGGAAATTTGAATATAATTTGTGTGGGGTGACCGGGGACCCGTGTTCTTGTGGGTCTATGGCCCAATGTTTGGAGGAGTTGAATGGAAGCTATATATAAGTTCCATGGTGGGTTGGGAGCCCGGTGAATTATCCCAGAGTCGATGGAAGTTGGATGGAGGTTTGTGTGAGATGGCCCAGTGGACCGTCTCGAAGTCAATAGAAGTTGGATGGAGGTTTGCGTGAGATGGTCTGGAGGCCAGTGGGTTGGTGGATCGGACCAGACTGGAGGTGTATAAGGGTGAGGATAAGGGGAAGTATTCCTTTGTGACCCCACCAGTGATCAATTCCATTCCAGCGCCATGTCAATGATACATCAACAAATTGCCACATATGCAAAATTGTCCTATAGTCTAAAAAAACTAAAGTCTGGAGCCATTTTCTTATTTTGGCCAAAACTAGATAAAATTAAGTCAGATTTAGATGAAACTTCTAGATTTTTTCTATAATGAGGAGATCTACTAAAGTTCTAGAGAGGGCCACTACCCATTCCTCCTTGGATTTGTCAGAAATTGAAAAATAGTGGTTTTTAAAGATCTAGGCCCATATCATTGGAAGAGATATGGATTAACATGAGATTCTTGGAGGGAGTCCAGAAAGAAGACATGGAAATAACCTATGAATGAATTGAATAAATTGTAAGGGGTTTTGAATGAGGATGCTAAAATAGGGAAAAATCCACTATTTCAGCTTATTGGATCCATTCAAATTTTTACATATGTTGTTTGATGCATGGGTAAATCAACATGTTGTTTGTTGTAAATTTTATGGGCCTGCTGCCCCTTGGTTTCTGATGTGTGTATGGGGCATATTTAAATTCATTTTTAGTAGGCTAATTTAGTTTTTACAGTGATGGGACTCATCATGGGTGTTGGGTATGTTACATAAACATAGTTTCATCAAATGCAATTATTTTTGCATATTCTTGGAATATATATGTAGTTGAGTTTTCCATCAAATGCAAGCATAGGAAATTATGATTATGACTATTACAATGATGGGTGTTCTTTGGGACTGTGTATTTTAGGAAATTTACAAGAAGGCAAGATGATCCATGACTAAAAAATTTGAAATGGGTTTGATTCCCATGCTATTGTAGAAAATTATCTCATTTCGTTCTATGCCAACTGTGAGAGTATAGATATTTCACGTCTAATATTTCATGAATTTTTTAAAAGAACCATTTTGTCTTGAAATGGGATGATTATAGGGTATGGAGAGAATGGATATGCCAAAGAAGCCTTGATTTTGTTTCATTAGATGCAACATGCATGCATGGAGCTTAACCTTGTAACCATGGCTAGTGTATTCCATGCATATGCTAAGTTCGAAGATTAGACTAGGTGAAACTAATCCATGAATGCTATTAGAATAGGGATTGACATGGATAGTCATATGCATAAATCATAGTGATGTGTACCAAGTAGGGGAATATTGAATGTGTGCATATTGGTTAACTAAAAAACATATATGGATGTTTAATTGGAATTTCAACATTAACTAAGGATGGATGGTTAATCACAATGTACCTATACATGAATAACACCCACTTCAACCCTTCTACACATAATCTAGAAGTTTATTTGGATATTGCCATGAATCTGGAATATGGAGGGGTATCTCACCCCCCTCTAGACCCCCCCTCTAGACCTTGAAGCGGTCACATTTTGAGCCCTTCTGCCTGGGATTTGTCAAGAAACTGGAAAATATACCAGCAATCCCTGTCCTCATCTCTTCTTCTCAGCAAATGGCACTGGCCTTGGTAGAATTAGGTTTGATGGGAAAATTACTAGAACATGGCCTTCTCCTGAATCCATGGTGAATTGGGTTCAAAGGAATTGGAAATTTTTGATCAAAGGCAAGCTCACCCACTACTTCTACGGTTGAGGTTTCTATGTTTTTTTTTCGAAGACAAAGAAGATAGAGATCTCATATTTAGAAATATCCCATATTTTTTTGGCACTAGAGGAATGTATTTGAACTGGTGGAATTCAAACTTCAACCTCAAGCATGATGTTCTGATTTGTGTTCACCTGCCACATCTTCCTTTACAATGTTGAAATGAAGATACTATGCGCAATATCAATGATTCTTTGGGACAATATATTGATAGATCTGAACCAAGGTGTAGGGTCCCTGTTTTAACATATTTGGTACAATCTACAGGATCTTATTTTGACCATTTACCTTTCCATTTACCCATTCTATTACCTCATGTTGACACATATTTTGTCATTTTTTCTTCAAAGTGCATTTTTTACTCAAAAGTAATTATTCTAGCCTAAGTATTTCATTTTCCTTGTTTAATGAATAAGATATATTGAAATTGTTCAAGTTAATGAGGTTACTCAAATGTTGATGTAGCATTTTGAATAGGATCATATAACTGTCTCAATGGTTAGGATACTTGTCAAACTTCGTGGGTGATTGAAAGACATGGGTTTTGTGGAGAAATGCATACACATGGATACCTATTGTATAAATCAGCCAAAGCTCTAGCAATGAAAAAACTATTCGTGGTAAACACTCCAACCAAATCCTATAGCATGTGAGTATCTTGTGATTTCATGTCGTTGGTCATGAAATTGTATCAAGATGACCAAATATGTAATCTTTCTTTTTCATTGAATTGTCTGAATATGATATTGTAAATTCCTGGTTATCTTTAGCGGATTTTGTACATGATTGGATGCCCATAATTACCGGTGTTGATTAAAATTTAATTGTATAAGTATCAAAGGAATTCATGCCTAGAACATACATAGATTATAGCAATCGATAAGATGAAAGCGAGATCGAGACTCTGTTCATGTTCTGTACTCTATTTTTATGAAATACAAGGTGGTTTTATAAGTGTTCAGTTCTTCAAATCTTGACTTTGTAGGTATGTAGCAGGGATACCTTTGAGTGAAGTCAACCCCCCTTCATATCAGAAGTAGTTCCCTAGTTTATTTTTAATTTTTTATTAGAATAAGTGTGATATCGTTTGCTTATATAATTTCACAGTTCGATTCTTGTAACAAGTGACACAATCCTGTAGTAATTGTTAATTGGTTGATGTTACAATTTTATTCATGTTGTGTGGTTCAAAGTAATTCTTTTTGGAATAGGATTCTCATTCTTGCTTGTCTGTCCTTGTAAATGGTGATCCTACGAACAAGGAGTTTTCAGAGCGGCAATCTATGCAGTTTTTTGTCACTAATTCTTCATTGGTTGGCAACTGCTGATGATAGAAATATTGCTTGTATTTATTAGTTTATTGTTTCGATTGTTTATATTTTTAATGAAGGTTGTCAATATAACTTATATAGTGAATGAAACAAAATATTTTTGAATGAAAAATTTTGCATTTTACCTGCAATTATACCTTTGAATATTCACTGTTGGATGAGCAACCAATTCCTAAAAGTTATGTTTTGTAGTGAATAAGAGAATGGTGTGTTAGTTGAGAAGTTTTTAGACACTTTGAGATTATTTCTGTATATATTGTGCTTGGTACTTTGTAAGTTTACAAACCCGAATTGATGATTAAATGTAAAAAAAATATTACCGTATAATTCACCTGACATTTTTGGCGCCACCATCGGGGGAGTGCCAAAGGAGATAATCTCAAGTGAGTGTGCAATCATTTTATTTTAGTTTTTGCATGACCAACATTTTAGACTCCGAAGGTGAAAGAAATAAGACGAGAGGTGAAAACCTATGAAAGTACCATGGTGAGTCTCCACAAGCCCTTATCATGTTGGGAGTTTTAGTAATTTTTTTTTTTTAGAATGATAAAGAATATATCAACAAGACTAAGGATAATAGAGGTAGAAATCCTCAAAAGAAACCGAACCCTGTTGCCCCATATAGTGTTGTTGCAAGTTCCACCCATTCTACTAACCCCATGGTAGTAAAAACTAGAGGAGGAACTTCAGGAGTAAGAGTTGAGGGATCTAAGAAAACTCCTACACTTGATTCAGTAAAGGAGGATAACCCACAATAGAAGTGGTGCTTACTCTTACTGTGTAGGGAAACATGATATAGATTTCCAAACCAATCCATTTCAAGATCCAGAAATCTTGGCAACAACCAATGAAGCATATGTGGCACAAGAACAACCACTTATTCTATGGTACGAAATGGCATACGAGGAAGTAACATGCACCAACCACGAGGAGATAGTTACTTTTGAGTTTCCTATCAGAGATCCCGATGGAGCAACACAAATGAAGAACATCCCTCAATTTTCCCTACCAAACTTCCATGGCTTGGAAAGTGAATACCCTGATGCATTCTTATTCTCATTCGATGTGATTTGTAGAAGTTACGATTATTCTACTACTTCCTAAAAATTGAAATTGTTTCCTACCACCTTGAATGGCTCAACCCTCCGATGGTTCATGGGCCTTTATGGGGATAGCATTCAAACTTGGGATGAGATGAAGAAAGTGCTTTTGAAGAAATATCAATACTACTACAAGGGTAGAGAACTCAAAGAAGAAATATTCAAAATGACGCAGAAATAGGATGAACGTCTAGAGGACTACATGGAACGATTTCAATATAACTTTCAAATATCAAAACAAAGTCTGCTAAGTAAAGAAACAATAAGAATAATTATGCTAAAAGGCATAAGGGATGAGTGTTTAGAATTTCTCAATATGATGGGGTTAGGTGATGTTTCTCAGTTGTCATATGATGAGGTATGTGACTTGCGCAAATGATATTCAAGAGGGAACTCAAAGACTGGTATAAAATCCAGAGATGTCACCTATAGGTTTAAAAATTTGTGTCAGGAACATGGGTCTCGAAGGCTAAAATTGGTAATATGTTCGAAAATTTTAAAACTCATATTGTCAGCTCCTTGAGTTCACAATTGGATGCTTTATAGGTTAATAAGAAGCATGATGAGTAAGAAAAATATCTATATATATTATGTCCTAAATTCTGAAAGAAGCACCCTTTTAGGCAATTCCCTTGTTACACATCAAAATGTCACATTCGCATTTCGCACCTGTTGACGTTTAAAATCGCAACAACGAATAATGCTCGCAAATGATTTCCAATCTCTATTATTTATTTATAATAATAATATTTAACTAGTAGGTGCGACCCCCTTGTAGACTAGTGGTGCTATGATGGATATGTTTCACTCATATTTTTGTTTGATGTTATAATGATGCCAACACAGTCCTCTACAGTTGATGATTCAGGAAATGGTTTTATTCGTTATGGTGACATAAGATGGTTGGTTGAATGTGTTATTGCTAGATGGTTTTGATGGTAATTCATAATTGATGGCAGTACTATGGATAAAAGGATGATTTTTTTTACAGGTGTTATGTTTTTGCATTAAACATTGTTGATTATTTTATACATGATTTCATGCAAAAGATGATATGGGAACTTAAACAAAAGAAAAAAAAAACTATGGACAAGCCTTAAGGTGTATGTGATTGGAACAAATGAAGGGTGATAGACCTAGCTGCTAGACTTATGTGCTTGATTAAAGGATGATTTGTCAGGAATATATGGTAACGTTATAACATATGGTTGTTGTTAACGTTTTGATATGATTTGGGGTGGTGCACTATGAAATGGATATAAAAATGGATATTTGTTTGAATTAATTGTTCATGTTATGGTGTATGGGTTGGATTGTACGTTGAATTGAATAGGGCTGGGGAAGGAAGAGACATGCATTTACTGCACGTCACTCAAACAATCCTCGAGCCCGTCACCCTAGCCATACTTGCATTTGTTTTTTCGGCTCTGGTGGTTGTGGAGGCTCCATGATTTATAGTTGTGAAAGGAAAATACAGTCCAACTCTTCCCTCAAGCGATTTTTTCTAGGTATGGCTCCTTTATTTTCCATCCACGATGGTCCCTCTATGTTATGAATCGATTTTTTGGCTTAGAATTGCATGAGGTTTGTGTTTTCCTTAAGTTTTGACTGTGTATCAGTGTTGTGCATATGGTTTCTTCTGTGAATACTTTGGATTGTTGGCGTTTTAAAGAAAAGGAATGTATTTTATTACTGTGTGTAGCCTGTGCATTGGTTATTGGTTTAAAACATGTTGGTCAGATTGGGGTTTTACTCTGGTTCTCTGTTGTAAAACCCACGCACCAAACTCAGAGCTTTTTACATCTCGATGACTGATGTATTTCGTTCCTCCAGGTGCAATGCAACATTTAAGTGTTGGAGTGTTCTTACTTTGTTCTGGTCAAACCCCAAGCCATCTTTTGTCATGGAATTGCCTTCCCCATCATTGTGGATGGAAAACATTGCATAGTCAGGTCTTGGGCATAACCTAGAATGTTAAATAGAATTTCCTTATGTTGTGGTTGGTCACGAGTGGTGTTCGGACATTCTCTTCACAGTATTTTAAGCAATTTTTCCCCCTCGACTTCGTTGGAAGTGGCTGACTATTATTTTTTGGGTAACCCTCACTGTCAAGATTTTGGGTTAAATATTATGCGTTTGTGGTGATTTTAAAAGGCACGGGCTCTATGTTTCTTCAAATACTATTCCTTGATTATCGGTTGTTACTTCTCTGTGATAACTTCTTTAAAAAAATGGGGGG
>SNQJ01S0153722.1:22726-39471 GCA_010110895.2 Picea sitchensis
AGTTGATGATTCAGGAAATGGTTTTATTCGTTATGGTGACATAAGATGGTTGGTTGAATGTGTTATTGCTAGATGGTTTTGATGGTAATTCATAATTGATGGCAGTACTATGGATAAAAGGATGATTTTTTTTACAGGTGTTATGTTTTTGCATTAAACATTGTTGATTATTTTATACATGATTTCATGCAAAAGATGATATGGGAACTTAAACAAAAGAAAAAAAAAACTATGGACAAGCCTTAAGGTGTATGTGATTGGAACAAATGAAGGGTGATAGACCTAGCTGCTAGACTTATGTGCTTGATTAAAGGATGATTTGTCAGGAATATATGGTAACGTTATAACATATGGTTGTTGTTAACGTTTTGATATGATTTGGGGTGGTGCACTATGAAATGGATATAAAAATGGATATTTGTTTGAATTAATTGTTCATGTTATGGTGTATGGGTTGGATTGTACGTTGAATTGAATAGGGCTGGGGAAGGAAGAGACATGCATTTACTGCACGTCACTCAAACAATCCTCGAGCCCGTCACCCTAGCCATACTTGCATTTGTTTTTTCGGCTCTGGTGGTTGTGGAGGCTCCATGATTTATAGTTGTGAAAGGAAAATACAGTCCAACTCTTCCCTCAAGCGATTTTTTCTAGGTATGGCTCCTTTATTTTCCATCCACGATGGTCCCTCTATGTTATGAATCGATTTTTTGGCTTAGAATTGCATGAGGTTTGTGTTTTCCTTAAGTTTTGACTGTGTATCAGTGTTGTGCATATGGTTTCTTCTGTGAATACTTTGGATTGTTGGCGTTTTAAAGAAAAGGAATGTATTTTATTACTGTGTGTAGCCTGTGCATTGGTTATTGGTTTAAAACATGTTGGTCAGATTGGGGTTTTACTCTGGTTCTCTGTTGTAAAACCCACGCACCAAACTCAGAGCTTTTTACATCTCGATGACTGATGTATTTCGTTCCTCCAGGTGCAATGCAACATTTAAGTGTTGGAGTGTTCTTACTTTGTTCTGGTCAAACCCCAAGCCATCTTTTGTCATGGAATTGCCTTCCCCATCATTGTGGATGGAAAACATTGCATAGTCAGGTCTTGGGCATAACCTAGAATGTTAAATAGAATTTCCTTATGTTGTGGTTGGTCACGAGTGGTGTTCGGACATTCTCTTCACAGTATTTTAAGCAATTTTTCCCCCTCGACTTCGTTGGAAGTGGCTGACTATTATTTTTTGGGTAACCCTCACTGTCAAGATTTTGGGTTAAATATTATGCGTTTGTGGTGATTTTAAAAGGCACGGGCTCTATGTTTCTTCAAATACTATTCCTTGATTATCGGTTGTTACTTCTCTGTGATAACTTCTTTAAAAAAATGGGGGGCAAGATTGATTTGTGTTTTCGAAGACTCTTCCTTGATTGAGCCATCTCTTGTTACCTCTCTGCAATAAATTTTTTAAAAGGGGCCACAACTTATCTGCATCCCTGAGGAATTTCCATTTGGTCAAGATTTTTGTTCTCACCTCCATTGTTGTGTTCAACCCTAACATGATCTTGGTCTCATTTCAATCTTGTCAAGGATTAAAAGACACCTGTGCATGCTTGGCTCTATTTCTCCTCGGGCACGACTTGGTTCTGTTTCTCCTCGAGCACTATTTGACTCTATCTTTTGTTGGGCATTTCTTTTAAAATAAATATGTACATGTTTAATTTACATGGAGCTCAGGCTCATAGTTGCATGTTATTGGTTAAATGTTGTCTTCAAATTAAGACTTACATTGATGAACACCTGTGTGTGATTGAAAGGGCCCCGATTGTGAGTTTTAATGCAAATAGATTGTGTCAAACAGTGTTAGAAAATCAACAGTTGGTGGTTAATACTGGGCCTATTCTTATTCGAGTTTAAGAAATAAATATGGGATGTTGATGGCTGGAATCACTGTGCATATTATATTTTGTTTTAAAAGGGAAAAGGATGTAGTAGTAGCATTGGAACATTAAAGAATGTGGCTCAAATGGTTTTAATGTTATTGTGAAATTGGCAATGATGTTATTATGACTATTGTATAGATGCCAGGACTGCTATAATTGAAGTATTCTAGAAATACAAATTGTCTTTTATTTTGAAGTTAGCAAGCATTCTGTCTATAAATAAGGGAAAGTTTAATGGTTTTGGTTTTTAAAGTAGACGCTTATTGGATTGTGGGTTTGAATAGAGTTATGATTGTTGTTAGATTTGATTTATTTTTCATTAACAATATATGTATTATTACCTTTTATACTATCACTTTTTCACTCTTTATACCCCCCTCATGATCCCAATTTCATTTTTACACGCCCCATTACATAAAATAAATTTAAAACTCTATATGGCAGTGGTAGAAGATATGACACAAAAATAGGTGGCAACTGATATTTTTGGTATTGATTGCACAATTAGTTATTTATGAATTGTTGACTAGTCAATTTATTATGGATTATGGATTGAATTGCATGGGTCTTATGTCAATTTATTATTTATTGTTGAGTAAATAATTTATTATGGATTGAATTGCATGGGTCTTATGTCAATTTATGAGCCACACTTTGTTTCATATAAACAAAATGTCATGTGTTAACACCAGAATTTGGAACCTGTTATCCCATTAAGTTGTCAAGGGCCGCAGGTCGCAGCCATGAGCACAAAGCAACACTTAGAGCGGTCTAATATGGACTCAAATCAAGCGAGCGAACAAGTTCAGTTTTCAGCGGAGGAGATTCCATTCAAAGTTCAGATTAGCGGCTCACGGGATTTCAGGAGTCCAAAATTGCGCGAAGTATAGCGCTAGAGAAAAAGGTCCGAAGTGCCGAAGTGCTTGAAATCCTGAAGCGCCCAAAGTGCCCAAAGTCTCGAAGTGGCTGAAGTCTCGAAGAGGATCTCGATCATCCGATTCTAGAGGCCACACGTCATCAAATCCTTAACTCCAGAGGATTTTCTTGGGGCAAATAAAGCTTGAAGTTTGAAAAGTCTGAAGCCCGAATCGCAATGCAGATATTGACTGTCGATTCAAAAAGGGAAGATATGATCCATTGATATGAAGAGGGAAGATTTGAGCCACTGATCGTAAATCCTCACCCAAGACCACAAGATCGACGACCACAGTCCATTGCGGGGACACAACGTGCTCGGGCGAAAATTTTCTTGAGTAGTCCCGCAATTGAAATCGTGGTTTGGCAAAAGTAATATGTGGAAAAAGGTGGTGGATTGTGGGTTCAAAAGCAGTGTGAACCCAAACCACCTTTGAGAGGCCCCGCAATCACGCATTTATATGGCATCCTATCCGAAAGAAACGTGTGGCCGCCCCTTTGGCATTGAGCCACGTTTCAATCCCAATGCAGGTCATTAACGAAAGTGAGAGAGGTTGTTGAAAACTTGTCTCACCACATAAATGGAAAACATGCAGAGAGCGGCCGTAAAGGCATACTATCAATCTGAATCTTCCTTATGGACAAATTTTCTTGTAAATCACATAACTGTGCCTGGCTCACATCTGACATGAGGATGCCTGCACAGTCTAACAGAGCAGGCACCGACCGAAAACGTTAATGCGGTGGTCCGATTACACTCCTGGTGGTTGCAACATTTTTAGTATATATAGGAAGTTTTGATATTTTGTTAGGCTTGATGGTTGAGCTAGGCTCCCTTATTGTAATATTTTGATGAAGAACATTGGTTCTCTGGTTATGTAATTTAATTTGAGACTTCTTGATTAATCTAAGTCAACTTTCTTCTTCCATCTTATTTGCCTATGATACTGAGAGAGTTCATGATTGACTGATTCACATGGATTGTTGTAACTGTATTATGATGAATGTTTGATTATAGTGTTGTTATAATGTCTTTCAGTTTCCTTGAAATTTTGAATTCAAGAGGATCTTGTGTTTGAGTTTTTTCCTCCTTAGGCTGTTGGAAGACATGATGTCCATAGCATACCTCTACACTTTCTCACCAAAGTCTTCCTCCTATTCACCTTTACTCCAACTTATTGACTGAAGTTGATACAAGACCTCAATTGCTTGTGCATGCCAACCCAAATATTCTAAGTTAGAATGTTATTATCTTGAGTCTTATCCATTTGACCCCCTTAAAACTCATTTACATTTATTGTATAAATTGATGGGTACTAGGCTTATCCTCATTATAGTCTGTGGGTGATTCCTAGTGCTAACATCATGTATGGTCAGTTAATGGCTAGTTACTAATGAATTGTTGCATAAAGGATAAGTTTATGAAGTAGAGGCAGTCATGGCAGAAACAATAGAGGAAGAGGTGACTAGAACAGAGGGCCTAAAATGCCTAGATTCGTAATTCATTTTGATGTTGACCCCCAGGAGTTGAAACAGTTGTTTCAAGATGGGTTCTTCAATTGGATTGGGAAAGGGATAGTTCGACCCCAACTAGAGAGACCTCCCTTCTAGCCCTAAAATATCCCTGGTATTCCTGTTCCTCCTCATGCATCCATGCAACCAAAAGTTCTTGAAAATGATGGATGGTAGGAGATTGTCAATCCGATAGTCTCTCACTATCGTGGCTGGCCCAACTTATCATTGCCTACTCGTCCTCCACCTGTAAATACTAATGTTCAAATTTCCCCTGTGCACTCACCTGTTCAGTGCTCGCATGCTAGCAAAAGTCTTAAGATTGATGTCCCCCATGGGCAAGACAAAGGTAAAGTTGTTGCTTCCCCCTCATCTCCTTCAAATGACTCATCAAAATCAATGTCCTCCCATATGTGCTTGAGGGATGATTGTTCCCATGTTATTAGTGAGATTAAGCCTCAAGGTTCGAATCAACCTAAGGCTAATTCTGGGAAGTCCAAAGGGAACAACGATGATAGAAGAAGGATTTCCTTTCAAAGTGGAAAATCTGAATTTTAATTTATGTGTTGTGATTGAGTTGTTGAAGACAATGGTTTGCAAAAAGTTTTGGACAACAAGCTATTTTTTTTGGATAATGTGGTTATTCATATGTTTTGGATATGATTTGAATTATTTATGATATTTAATGTTCAAATTTTGGAAATATTTATTGGAGCTACAAGGAGGCATGTGTTTAAATGATTATCTAATTATGTTTATTTTTTGCAAAGAATAAAAGAAGGGAGTCACAAGGGGTCCCCCTTACTTAGTTATTATTTAAAAAGACCCTTAACTATTATTATTATTGTTACTTCCCCTAAACTAAAACTAGTTAAGTTTAATTAACTCAACTAAAGAAAGTAGTTGAACTACTTTAAATTATTTGAAATGCATAAGAGCCAAATGAGAAGGAATAACAGGGGGAGGATAGAAGGAGAAAAACAATACTAAGGTTTTCTCTTTTGTTTTCATGAGATAGTTCAGTTTTCATTCATTCTTGAGTCCATTAAAGGCCTAATTCTCTTTTTGAAAGTAGGGTCTTATTGTAGACAACAAGGTTCAAAGTTGAACCATATCATTCAGATGCCTTTTTCAAAGGTGTTGATATAT
The DNA here is from genome assembly GCA_010110895.2 of Picea sitchensis. NCBI lineage: Eukaryota > Viridiplantae > Streptophyta > Pinopsida > Pinales > Pinaceae > Picea > Picea sitchensis. Next base: position 28,237 of record SNQJ01S0153722.1, read on the forward strand.
CTTTGATAGTCTGTGCATACTTGTCTGTTTATGGATTAAGTTTCATAACTGATAAAGGATATTGTGCATAGTCAAATTGGTAGTAGTCTGTGGCAAGTTGATCCATATTTTAAAGTTCAGTTTTTACTTCTTGTTAGAGTCCTTTTGTATGGTTTTCATCGGGGATATCTAAATTAGACTTTGGTCCATGCCCTCAAATGGATTTTGTAAAGAGAAAGATGCTTTTATTTCTTGGAATGAAATAAAGCGATTGTTATTCTATTTCATCTGTGTGTATCTGTGACTTGGTTACCTTTTCTTTTGATCTCCACATTTATTTTCTGTAATCTATATAATTTTTAGAAAATTACATAAAAAATTATGTTATTTTGCAACATTCTTTCACAAAAAAACCATCCTAAACTCTTGTAATTAATACTTGTGGATTGGGAAAATATTTTTGAGGCTATAAAACATAGGGTGATATTCCCAACTATCTTGTCTTAGCTAGGAGAGATTCAAAAATGCTTGAGTAAGATAATTCATATATTTTCCTCAGCAACACCCTAAGTGTCGCAAGTGTCACACAGTGACGTATGCACCTCTGTAAGTGTTGCATTCACTATCACAAGTGTCGTATGCACCTTCCCAAGTGTCAAATTCACTTTGTGATCTAACTCCACCCCTTGACACCATTAAAACAATTTTTCATGACCCCTAATTCATATGTGAGGAGGAAAACCATCATTTCTAGGTCAAAACACATTTTTTCCTTGGAAAATTCGACCCCTTTTTTAGAATTTATGAGGGGTGGTGACTCCTTGTCCATATTGGGGTTGAAAACATGGTGCCCTCTCTACCACTATAAGGGAGCACCATTTCTAGGGTGGTGCCTTGTCTCTCACTTGGGGGGAGCACCATTCTTGTCGAGAAAAAGGGGGTATCTCCCCCACCTTAATCTATGGGCCAACTCCTTTAGATTGAGTTAGCTGTGTTCAACCCTCATGCTTGGGATTAACTTTAGGATCTTATCCAAGCCTCAAGGAGCCATATAATCAACCATATCACTCATTTTCTCATTGTAATTGTGCCTCTCAAGCTTATATATTGAGGTCTTTCCAAGGTGAAAAGTGAGGAAGTTTTCAGATATCAAACTTATGATCTTGGTAGACTTGTGCAAGGGATGGATTTGGGGAGATTGGATAGGATTTTGCAACTACATCAATTGTGGTATGCAATTATTCTCTTTGGGTTCTCCTTTGAATATACTTGGCCTATTTCCTTGAAGCTTGTGTATTCTTGCATGTGCCTGTCTACTGTTCCTTCGATCTTTGTAGATGAATTTGTTTGATCTAATATTGTAGAGTAGGATTTCTTTGTTTCTCTTTGTTGACTATTGTAGGTATCAAGTTGCACTAAGGGGTTTGGAGATCAAGCTCATATTTTAAGCAACGAGGACAAACTTTGAAACAAGGTGCATCACTCTCTTTCTCCTTCTCTCTTTCTGATTGGTTGAATTGAATTCAAAGGGATGTTAGTGTCCACCTGTATTTTTATGTATTGGTATTAGGGTTCTGTAATCCAAGGGATATTTAACCCATCTGTAGGGGAAATACTCCATAACAGAAATTGGCGACTCCACTAGGGAAGGATTTTGACTAGTCTTTCCTTGGATTGTCTCTAGCCTTTGCCTATCATTAGATCTTGTTTTCTTATTGATTATGATCTACATCCCATTATCTCTTCTTCACTGAAGAAATCACATATTAATTCATTGGTTTTTCTGAGTTTTTATGCTTTTTGAGAAACTTTCTAAACTTTTTAGAAGGGTGGCAATCCCCTATAGTTCATACCAGGGTGCCATTTACCTCACTGGTTCCCCCTAGAATATTTCCAGAGGGTGCCATTATCTTACTGGCACCCCCACAAAGCCTCCTGCAGAGCACCATTCCTCTAACTAGCGCTCTGTATTCTTAAGAACATGGGTGCCATTCCCCCTGTTTTGGCCTTTTTGCCTCTTTTCTGCTTGCTTTTTCAGTCTGATTGTGAGTGGATTTTTGCTCAGAGACCCTTGATTATATTTGACTTTGTTTTGCTGAGAGTTTGAAATTTATCACTCATTTATGTTTCTCCCTTGAGTTTGCAAATCTTCTCCTAGTTGTGATCCCCTAGGGTTAACATGATCCCTTGGTTCTTCCCGCCTTTGAGTTTGTCTTATCTTCATCTTACAAAGATTTAAAATTACTTGGTTGTTTAGGATTGTTCATAAACTAGGGTTTGCAAGGGTTTCTTGGTATTGAGCCTTTTTTTCTTCATTGGAACATCTCACTTTTCTGGATGATTAGGAATTTTTTCTTGCCACAAACCAAATTGATTTATGTTTCTTGTTGCTTATTGTTTGAATATTTTCATGAGTGTTTGTCTTCTTTCTCCTTTGCATCTTTGATTTCTTGATTGAACAGGTTATCCCCAACTTGTTGTCTTTCAGTATCATCACTTTGATTTCTCCGTATTAGACATAGATCTATTTCATTTGAAAGTTACGAAGAAAAACGTCTACATATATCCTTGCATACATAACCAAACGAATAAACTTTTTCATTCAATAGGAAGTTTTTTTTTTGTTTATGTTTGGAAAAAGAGCTAGTTTTGCATTTGCATTTTGATTTTCGAAAACATTTTCTTGGTAGTTTGGCATCGTATTGATCCCATAAATTGAAAGTTGCAGTGTTTTGAGTTCTTTTTTGTGTTAAGAAGAATATAAATCTTATCCTTCCCATATGTAGAATTCATCTAAAGAAAGAACCACATATCATTCTTTTGCATTTTATTGGAGTCAAGTTTCTTACACATCATCAGTTTCATTTCCGTGAACCCTCTGAGTTAAAATTCATTAAAATCAACCACACGCTAATACAATCAACTAGAACATTTTTTGGTTTTAGCACACCAATAGTAGCATAGGATTAGGGTCTTTGGACTAGGTGAAGTGAGTAAACTGTCCAATAATACTAACCATATTGTAGAGCACTGAAGAGTGTACAAATCCAACTTTTGTATAAGCATAGTTGGGAAACCCCTCTTACACATGGGATAAACATGAGGTCACATGCGAGAGAGTAGTGGAGATTACCCATCCAAATCTTAACCAATCGTAGCGGACAAATCATATATTGGGGGTTGTTCTTGAGAAACCACTGGTTTCATTTGGTATCGATGCTTCGTGAACTTTGAATCCATTCGGGTTCCTCTGGAGTCTTACCAATCCAATTGTCTTCAACTCGCTTGAAGATATTTGAACTTTGATATCCTTCCCATATGTTCAGTCCCGACTGTCCATTGTACTCGCCCGGAGGCCAACTATGAGTTGTTATCCTTAGTGACCTTTCCTAGGTACCTACAAAGGTGACTGCAGTGGGATTCCCATGGTACCTGGGGCAGACGTTGTATCAAACTCTCATTACCCTTTGAGGGTGATCCCGTAAAAGAGAGGGTTTATTTCACTGCGAAGGGATGTTACGTGGAGGTTGGGGTAATTGCATCTCATCTGTTCATTGGAGGCTTGATATCCTGTGTTTAGAAGATCCTTAATCCTATTGTTTCTTGGTTGATTGCTTTTAGTTTTCAAAGGAGTGTGTTTCTTTGAATTTCATAGCCAGCATTAAGATCAAATATTTCACATTATGGAACTTGACACTCAGGAAACTCAACATAATATTTCTTACGAAGTAGTGATCACAGATCACATTTCTGAAACTGGGAGTGTCGCTCTTGGGAGTGGCCATCATGTTGCATAACTGGTCCCAAACTTCATAGAAATATTTTCATCTTTCATGAATGCTCTGTTTACTGATCCAATTGGCCGACCACTCACTGATCCACCATCCACAAGATACATTGATTCTTATTATCGATTACCGCTTGGTTCCACCACTACACCATCTTTTGGCATGAACTCGTCATCATTTGGTTTTCCTGAAGGACATGGGAATTCATATTTTTCCACAACTCATGTAGTTGATACTATTGGTGCTTCATCCTTACTAGAGATCTTGTTGACCTAGGTAATCTCGACTCAACCACTTTCACATTCATCTCCTTTTGCACATGAGTTTGGTAATATTCCTACTACATTATTTCCACACATGCACACACCAAGTGCTTTACTTGGTCTTTCCATTGTTCAAATGGCCGAAAATAAAGTCGTTCACACAACCACGGTCATATAATCTACTTCACATGCATCTCACACATCATAAATTAGTACACCCTACATTGGAGGTCAATATTCAATGGGAGGTCAACCTTCATCTAGGGGGAAACCTTCAGTTGTAGGACAACTTTTTACTAGGGGGAAACCTACATGGTTTCAACATCAACAAGATTGGGGGAAAGATGCTCCTACAAGTCCTTCTATCCCTACTACCACTGGCATGACTTCCATATCCAGGAGTTGGGAATCCTTTGTGGGATAAACCCAATCTGACGAGAATTCCTTAGCAAGGAACGTTTCCCTATCAATCTGTCAACCTCATGATTCCGATGAAATAGTCCCTTCAATCAAAGTATATGGGAGGTCCATCAGGTCAACCAAATCTGATGGGGGACCATTAGGTCAATTTTAGTATGTAGGAGGTCCATCCGCTCCATCGTAGTACTTGGGTTGAAAACTAGGACAACCACCTTACATGGGTGGACAACCCGAGAAGCCACCGTATATGGGAGTACCATATAGTTTTTCCATCTCACTGCAACCTGGATGTGGTCCTATTAGTGTTCCCACACAATATGGTTATCACGAGTATCAACAACCTAACTGACAATTATCGTTCTTGGCTACATTAGATCTTCTAGATATGTCACGTTTAACAAATGATCCCATCCTTCATGCCCCATTTTGGCCCACCATCCCTGCCAAATTATCGTCCGACATTCTAAAATTTGATTAAAAACCTGGGAAGATCCTAAAAATCATGTTATGACTTTCCATTTATGGTTTTCTTCCAACTCTTTGATGGACGATCCCATTTGTCATAGAATTTTTTAGAGAACACTTAAAAGTGCGGCAATGACATGGTACATTGAACTACCACGTAACTCCTTTGTTGACTTTAATTCTCTTTCCATGGGTTTCCTGATGCATTTTCAGTTGCCTATATGGTACAATACCGGTACAAAATCTTTTACCTCTCTTCAGAAATCCTCTTCCACCCACATATCTGATCATATTCATGAGTAGTGGTGAATGAGACGGTTGATTAAATCTCCCATTTCAGAACAACTCCCCACAGATTGGTTTACAAAGTCGCTCTTGCCTCCCATCATCCGCAAATTTGTTATGGGAGATGTAGTTACCAAGGAGAAGGCTATCAACTATGCGCAATATTTGGACTTGGTTTACTCCCCGTTTGACACACTTTATGATCTGACCCCTAACACTCCTCATTTGTCGAACGATCCATCAAGACCTGCTGCGGAACCTAGTTCCATTCCAAACATCACAACTACTTTCGCTCTTTATCAAACCTCCGAGGTGAATGTGGTCCAATCCACTTCATCTCAACAACCAAGAGGTAAGAATAAAAACAACAGTAAATCCAAGAAACCTTCTAACAAGTAGGATAATCCTAAGTCTGTTGATACTCAACGGAAAAGGAAGCCTAAATATCCTTGTATGATTTGTGAGGAAGACCACTACATGAAATATTTCCCTCATCATGAGGCATTCACTAAATATCTGAAGGGTACTCCCAAATGGTTCAGCAACAACATTTGGTTAAAAAAAACCCTTCCCCTTCACAAGGGGGAAACACAATTCATTCCCACCATGGGGATGCTTCCACAAGTGCCTTTGAGGTGTACATGTTTTAGATGGTTAATGCCGTGACTCGTGAAAATATACATGACACTTGTCCAGGTGATCAGACTAAAGGGAAATTTATTGATCAACCCTCTAGTTCCAATCCTCTTCAGATTGAGAAACTGATTTCCGATGCAGGGTTACACTCACCCAAGAGCATAATTCAAAAAGTGACATTTAATCAGAATGCTCGTGCTGCCAAAAACCACAACATCATTGAATATTTTGCGCAAGTGCCTTGTGCTATTTCATCCCTCAATGTTCTATAGCACTATCCAAGTCAACGTAGAACCATGTTGTTAGCCATTGGAGCCATGGATCTTGAGAACTCGAACCTGATTACGTTTAATCTGGATTATTTTAAGGAGAGGTTTTGCCACCACTTAGCATTCCAAATTCATGTTTTGGTTGGTGGAAAGAACATCCATTGTACTGTTTTGGATGAGGGAGCCTCTACCTGTGTCATGTCTTTGCCTTTGGATGAGGGATCCCTTGGTTCTCCTACACTTACACAGTCTCCTACCACCTTGAAAGTGTTTAATGGACGTGGTTTCCAACCTCACGAGCTCTTGCAATATTTCTCTACAACGTGCCCCTGGTTTATAATTTTTAACTTGGTCATAGTTGGTTCTATGTGATGACTGATGTCGTATATTCAGTGTTTCGTATCTTACGATTTCCCCATCAAGGAAAGATTATCACCGTTGACCAACTCGAGTATACAACTCCATATCTCCACAATGTTGCAGTGAATAATGTCCCTTTTTTAGGACATAATGGTTTTGAGAGTGTAGGTGTAGGTCTTTTTAAGGATTCCTCACTCATGGGGGTTTTTCCTTTGCCTTCTCCTCCCACCACATAGGTTGCCCCATTAAACATGATTTTGACTCAGGTGTGAAAATCCATGGTCTCGATGAGCATAGTTCATCGTCTCTGTCAAGCTCATTAAAAAATGAAACAGACCCACCTCTATCCGAACTGAGTCTCACTCTGGATCGAGTACTTGAATCTTCTTTTCCTCTGCCCAGTGAAAATGTTTATATTTGTAACCAGACACCTAATCGAGGAAGAAGAAGAGCCGTAAGAGGAAATGACACTTGGGGGGTAGGTCTCCAGCCTCTGGACAACATGCTGGAATGAAGCCACTAGCTTCTGCCGAGGGAAAACCACCTCTAGAGAAGCACAATGCTAGGAGTGATCCTCACTTAAGGGTCATTCCCCTCGTAACATAGTAGTATTTTTTAGAATGAGCTTAGTCTTTGTTCTTTCTCATGCTTGTAAAAACATGAGAATAGGTTACCAAGATTAGTCTTTTTTGTTTCTCATGCTCAATAAACCATGAGAATAGGTTATCGAGTATACTTTTATCTCTTTTTTGTACTTGTAAAAGATATACAAAAAAATGAACTCTTTGGAGTTTCCTTTAAGCTCTTTTCAGACTCCATAAACATGGAAAGATTCTCGAGTGATATTGTTTCCTTTCACACTTGTTAAAAGGTTTGAAAGGGCGTCTTTCGATTGGTAGTTTATCTCTTTTTCGGCCTTACGGGAATAATTATGAAAAATGACTACTCTAATCAAGCATGATTAGAAGAGTTCTCCCCTATATTGTTTTACACTTTTTTCAGGCTTGGAAGACTAAATTTACAAAAAATTCATCCATGGAGTCACCTTTAAGTTCTTTTCAGACTCTCTAAACATGAAAAACCATCGATTTTACCTTCTTTGGGCTTGTAAAACTATGCATCGAAGGACCCATATGGGACTGAACCCCTCCTTATTCAGGTTCATTAAACATATGACGAGGGAGTCATCGAAAGGATGAGATATACCGAGCATCTGTTACCCTCCTCAAGCTTGTTTAAAAAGAAAGAGGTACTCATCTATCTAGGTGGGGAAAAAATTGAAGGAAGTGGGTCAAGTTTTTTGGAATCCTTTGCGACAACTATTGTCGCCCTTAAACATGGCACCTGTTTGCGTCTTGTCTTACAGTTAGGTAATATGATTTTCTCTGAGTCATACCAATTCCATGTGTCGCCATACTTTTTTGTTCAGTCAAGAGTGCTCTTTTTTTCATCACATTATGTTCTTGGTACTCATCAGGTCAATGCTGTCAAGTCAGTTGTCGTGCTTCATAATCCTCAAGGGAAGTTTCACTTCAAACCATTCATCTGTAGTTTTACTAGTTTCCATTTTTTGTGTCTGTCCATACTCATTCGATTCACCATCTCACATCACTTTCTTGTGTATTTTTCATGTTGATGATGGGGGATACATCAAGGCCCTCCTTCGATGAGTATTTTCCTGTTGCCTTCAACACATTATCCAGGAATTAGACTTAGAAACCAGTTAGTACCTTGGGACCTGCATGCCTCAATGGCAAGACTCCTCACTTCCTACAATAGGTTTACATCATTGAAATTTGATCATATGATTCCACGAATGTTCAACCTTATCTCATTTATTCACATTCGCTGGAATTTACTGGGGTAATCAATGACCAGTAATCAACTGCTTTCTACCATGTTCGACATCAAATAATCTATTCACATGGTTAGATTTGTATCACATCGGGATTGGGATGAAGACCTTGGGTTGGGAGTTAAATTTGTTATCTTCTTTTCCTAGGTTGCAAAGAAGATCATTTGAGAATGCGGATACATATACTATCACATATATCCACATTGTATTGATTCATGGCTATGTTTTGTCATTTAGTAGCTCCACTATGTATTTTTTGTGGCTGAAATCAATTCATGTCATGGAGGTATGGATCCACATTGTATCTTAGGTGGCCATATCCTTAGTTAGTATTCTCATGGATCCAGAGTGTATTGGTTGACGACTGTGCTTTGAGTCATCTCATATTCCGAGCATAGGTAGGCCTGCCTCTAAAATGCAACATATATTAATATTTTTTTATGATTGTTTGCATCTTCTGTCAGGTTCTCCCACTCAAGTATGCTTCCATTGAATAATTTTTATAGTGTTTCATCCATCAATTTCTCTTTTGAACTCACACTCTAGGGGGAATCCGTTACACATCAAAATGACACATTTTCGTTTCGCACCCTAAGTGTCACAAAGTGTGCATTTACCTCGGTAAGTGTTGCATTCACTGTCACAAATGTTGTATGCACCTTACCAAGTGTCACATTCAATTTTTGATGTGTCTCCACCCCTTGACACCATTAAAACAGTTGTTCATGGCCCATAAGTCATATGGTAGGAGGAAAACCATCATTTCTAGGTCGAAACACAACTTTTCCTTGGAAAATTCGACCCTTTTTTAAGAATTTATGAAGGGTGGCACCCCTATGTACATATTGGGGGTGCACACATGGTGCCCCATCTACCACTATAAGGTAGCTCCATTTCTATGGTGGTGCCATGTCTCTCACTAGGGGGGAGCGCCATTCTTGTTGAGAAAAAGGGGGGATCTCCCCCACCTTAATCTATGGGCCAACTCCTTCATATTGGGTTAATTGTGTTCAACCCTCATGCTTGGGCTTCACTTTAGGATCTGATCCAAGACTTAGGGATCCATTTCCTCAACCATATCCCTCATTTTCTCATGGTAGTTGTGCCTCTCAAGCCTATATATTGAGGGCTTTCCAAGGTGAAAAGTGAGGAAGTTTTCAGGTATCAAACTTATGATATTGGTAGAGTCATGCAAGGGATGGATGTGGGGAGATTGGGGAGGCTTCTGCAACTACATCTATTGTGGTCAGTAAGTGTTCTCTTTGGTTTTTCATTTGAATATACTTGGCCTATTTCCTTCAAGCTTGTGTATTCTTGCATGTGCTTGTCTATTGTTCCTTCGATCTTTGTAGATGAATTTGTTTGATCTAATCTTGTACAGTAGGAGTTATTTGTTTCTCTTTGTTTCCTATTATAGGTATCAAGTTTCACTAAGGAGTTTGGATATCAAGCTCGGATTGGAAGAAACAAGGACAAACTTTGAAACATGTGCATCACACTCTTTCTCCTTCTCTCTTTCTGATTGGTTGAACTGAATTCAAAGGGATGTTAGTGTCCACCTATATTTTTCTATGTTAGTATTAGGGGTATGTAATCCAAGGGAGATTTCAACTATCCGTAGGGGAAATAATCCGTAACAACCCCCTGGACAACGTTGAAATATTTGTTATTTGTGAAGAATCCCACGCCACCAACGTCTTCCTTTCCTTAACTGGAATTAAGGAAATATATTTAGGGGAGAAAGGGGCCTCAAGTTCACATTATGTGATGACACCACAAAAACCATGGAAACCTATGCCTTTCAATATGGCTCAAAACTCTGCATCTCAATTTCCTTATTCTCATAATTATATGTGGAACACTCCTATGCGATGGAAACCTTGGCCACCTTAGCCCATTCCACAACATATTTGGAAGCAAGGTTGGAATGGTCCATCATATGATGGCATGACTACTTTTCCTTATAGTGCACCACCTACATATACAACATAACCCCCACAATATTCTCAACAAAAAATCAATCAACCACAACAATTGTCACTACCTTCTCCTCAAAATCCTCCACGATCAACCCAAATTGTTGCCCAACCTATCTCTAATCCTAACAATAATAAGCCATTTCAGGCCATTTATGGAATTGATCTGCAAAATTTTCCCATGTATTCTATAGTGCATCTGTCCTTATAGGAAATTGACCCAAGGTATGGGAAGGTTCTTAATCCAAAATTCTCACTAATGGTTCAAGAAAAAAGAGAGGAGAAAGCTCCTATCCAGTATGAAATTGATAAATTTTAGTCACCATTTCAATCACAAATTCAATCTCAGATTCAGTCTCAAGATCAACAATCCTCACCACTCGGTTCTCATAAGGAATAATTATTATAGCCCAATCGATCTCCTTTTCTAGAGAGGTTGGGACTGGAAAAATAAATCATACCTTCTGAGTTCAATTTTTTGTCGGAACTAAAACATCTCTATTTCAAAATACCTCTGTTGCAAGCAATAAAGGACATACCCATTTATACTAAAATAGTTGGGAACTTGTGTATTAAAAGATAGGTATAAAAAAAAGGACCCCCCAACCATCCAAGTTGTATTTAAATTGGAATGTCTCATGTCCATTGAAGTTACTACAGAAAAGTACGTGGACCCTGGGAATCCTATAGTCATAGTTATTATCAATAAGTTTCCCATTGAAAATACCCTAATTGACTTGGGTGCAGCCATAAACGTGATGACATTAAAAACCTTAATTCAGTTGGTACTTCATAATATCCTCCCTCCACCCACCATGTTTCAATTGTTTGATCGATCCAAACTTAAGACAGAGGGTATTTTAGAGGATGTGATTGTCTCACTAGACTCATGTGAGTATCCAAAATATTTATATGTCATACAACCTAAATCTAATTTGG
>SNQJ01S0153723.1:0-15159 GCA_010110895.2 Picea sitchensis
CAACCATGCACCAACTTGTACCAAACAACCTGTAATCAACCTGTACCATAAACAAGTGCAATCAACCATGTACCAAGTATGTACCAATAATGTGTCAAGTACTCATTAACTATGACTCATCAATATCTACCAACATCATCAACTATACACCTCATGTTTGTGCCAACTCATCAACTACTTGTCTCAACCATGTACCCAACTTGTACCTCAACCAAAATCCCTCATCAATTTAATCACCCAAATATGGTTTGTAACTTTGTAATAGACATGGTGTATATGATCACATACCTTCAAACCTTCCTTAAATTTAATAACAAGAGACTAAAATTTTCATCAAACTTTTCTTTAGTCTCACAAGACTAGTTTTGGATTAGTCAACAACCTTAACTTGAAATAATCATAACTTTGTACTTGTAATGAATAAAGTTATGAAACTGATACAAAATTTTATTCAATTTCTTTTATAAAATTTCTCTAGGTATCACTACTTGGAACCTCTCGAAAAATGATATATAGCAAAAATGGCACACCTTGTTGAATTTTGGCTTATTCTAGAGAGTGACCTTGTAGAGTGTGACCCGCATGGAATATTTTTTTAATTAATATGAAACTATTACACAACATACTATAGAATGTCCTATAACCAACACATTTTGTCTTACTGAATTTGGATATGTTATGAAGAATTTATTATGTTTTTACCCAAAACACCTATTTTTGACTAATTTCAGGACAAGCCACAAACCCTATTTTCCACGGAGTGTAACTCCAAAACTACAATGACCCACAAGATAATTTTTTTAATAAAGATACTTGGATTTGTTTCCTCAATGTCATATAAATTGCATGGTCTGAATCATTTTAGAAAAAAGGTTATTGCGAAAATGGTGAGATGACCTATAAAAAACATACCTTAGAAAACATCATCAAAAGAATTTATACTTCCTTGAATTCCATCCTTCTTTTCTTCACTTTCCTTAGAAATTCAGCTTATATATCCTTTGGTTACCTTAGAAACCTATAGGTATTCAATATGCTCAAGTGTGTCTTAAATGAGAGCACCTTGCCTCTTATTTATACTCTCCAAATAGCTTCCTTAAAAACATCTTCTAGGTCACGTTACCCACTTTCCTTATTTTAGGGTTAACCCACTTCTAATTTATCCATTAAATTTATTATTTAATTAATTTATTTTGCATTCACTTTGAATTATATTACACTCATCACTTCACTTTATTATTTACCTTCTAAAATATCTTAAACCACTTTGACTATTTTAACCTTTTGGGGTTTCTAGATGATATATGAGGGTCCTCCAACTTCGTAAGGCCATAACCCTCAAACCGTGAGGAGTTATGTGATGTTCCACATACCACCAAAAATGGAATGACAAGTATGATCCATATAGAATAGTATTACCTACAAATATATCAAAACTCATACCATTATCCATCAAACAAACTTTGGTCCATTACCCAAACCTGGGTTCTCCAACTTCTCATGGCCATAACTCTCTAACCGTGACGAGTTATGTGACGTTCCTTGTACCACTGGAAATGGCATGAAAAAGAATATCCATATAGGATAGTATAACTGACAAATTCATTTAGCTTCATCTCATTATTTCACAATTAATCATGGGTTCTCTAACCATACTTCCTAGGATAACTCAATCTGCAAAGCATCTTCCTGTGAGGGATTTCACCATAAGGGGACCACTTTGGAGTTCATCCATATTTACCTCTTATCAACCATGACAAGACAATAATGATTCATCTTTACATCAAACAAACTTGGGTCTATTACCCAAACGTTTTTGCTAATGGGATTTCTTCAAGGGTTGACATCAATGACAACCAACTTTGATCAACAATTTTATACCTTTTGCACATTTCATTGATAGAAACCATTGACCTTCTAGTGGAAAGATGCCATCTCTTTATCTTTGGAAGAAATTGAATTGATTTGTTAGATTTTTATTAATACTATTTATACATCTCATTGAGAAATTATTGTCATACAAGAAACCCTAAATTCTACGTGTCGCAACTTGAGTACATACTACAATGCTAAAATCAAACTTAAAAATGTTATCTCAATTCTCAACAAACAATGTTTGCTCACATGTCTTCAAAAAAGATTTCCCTACAATGTTTGTAAACTCAAAATGTAATCCTACTGGTAACAATTATGTATTTTGTAAAATCCCCAAGGAATAGCCAAAATTAGTAAGTTAGAAAAAAAAACTTTTTTACTCTTAACAAGAAAAACTTGTCTGGTTTCATATAAAATCGCAATGAAGAGCCAATTTGGTTCATTTTTAACATTATTTATCTTTTTTGCATATTTTAAACCACATCTCAACAAGATTGATATTCTGCATCTTAAGGCCATGGATTTATTTCATGTCAATGAAAATTTATGTTTTTTCATAAAAAAATGTGACAATGCATCCTCCACTGATGTTGCATAAGTATATAATGTTTGCAAAATACCTTCTTAAACATCGCATTTTTTTACTTGTTGAGCCACTTCACCCATAATAATATTGGATTAGATTTTATTGCATTCTTCCATGTTAGTCTTCATCAAAGGATTACTTGCAAATTGGTTTCTTACTTTGCAATTCCCCTTTACCATTGTGAATTTATATTCCATAACCTATCCATCAACCATTAAAATTGTAATTTATATTAACTTTAAATATTACTCATTGACCAGATATGGTCTTTTAAATGAAAAGTTGTAAAAGATTGTAAAAAATTGAAGTTTTATGGCTCTTCTTGAAAGAGAATAATAATATTCTATCCCATTAGAGAATACTAATATTGTAGCTGGCCTCTGCACTCTAAGAGTTATGTGAAGGTAGTGTTCAAATTTCTATAACAAAAAATGTATATAGATTTCATTTGAATAGTTTATTGAGATTATGTAACCAACCCCCTGCATTTAACATCAAAGTAGGGTCTAATTTTCCAAAACTCATCATTTAAAGAATCAATAGAAGGTTTGAAAATAAAAATCTCGTTCTAGGTCAATGAAAGCACTTCAAAAATCAAATTTAAATCTAGAAAATAAATAAATAAACTTTCATTAATAAATACAAACAAATAAATATGATGATGAACTTAATGCAAGCCTAGAGCCTCATTTGATTATATCTAATTTCAAAACTTCTTTTGAGAAAATGTTTCTCATCACTCTGGCACCTTGCAGATATTTCTACGATACTATGCATTTAGTCTTTCTAATCATTTTGTACCTTGCAGATATTTCTCCCTTTTTATGAATTCAAGTATTTCCTTAGACCATATGTTTCAATCGTTGGATATGAGCATGAGAAAAACATTGTTTTAAGTTTCTGTGAGAATGTAAGAGTAAGAATTGAGTAATACTAAGAATGTTTACCTAGAACAAAATCACACCATAAGAATATGAAACTTTATTAATATCTTATAATTGTGGACACCACATATGTAACATCCCTAGCCACCCACAAGTCGGGCATGCTACCTTCAAACCTGCCCTTGGACTTCTTTTTTTTATCGATACCTTTTTAAAATTTAAGGATGCACAAAAGAAAAGACCTTAACAACATGCACAACAGAAATCAACAAGTATGCATAGTCTAAAGATTTAATTAAACAATAATTAAATATACAATGAAAACACATTCATATACATGTAAATGATACCATAATAGAGAGAACTTATCTTTACGAAAGATGAAACCAATTGGCTACAGACCAAGGATGTTCCACCCAACCATAGACACCATTGCTCCAAATCTCAATAGCAATGTCGCCCCCAAGCCAAGGTTATGATTCCATAAGGACGGTTCCAGAGTGTACTTGGGTTCCCAAACTAGTCAGCTCTCAATCTCTCACAGCTTTCCCAACACCCAAAACAATCCAAGTACCCAACTCTCTTCTACCCAGCCTGTACCGCCCAAGAGAATGGACCTCCACCATTCTCTGCCACGTAGTCCCTCAGGCAATCCTTCTCCTTTATTTATGGGCCTCCAACATAGCTAGTCCAGAATCTCAATGCTGGAACTCTCAGGACTCACAGTTGTGATAAAAACAAGGCACATGCGAATGCATCTCAGTCATGCAAGCCTCAAGCCATGACTAGATTGCACCAGTGACCATTACAACTAGCTATCATGTGGCTAATTAGTCATAAATTCAATTCCCCTTCCCAAGATAAGACATATATGATGATGGATCCATGAATGGGTAATAGGGTGCATGAAAGTATGTGAGGGAAATGAATGAACGTAGAAGAAATCAGTGAACAAGCCATCCGTCGAACCCCCCATCATACCAGAGGCAGGTTTAAGTAACGTCGTGGGGAATCAAGAACCTCCTAGCCTTCCCCAAGAAGCTCACGTAATCGATCCCCCTCCCTTAGAAAAAAAGGGTAATTAGAATAGGAATAAACACTTAGCCCCTCAAGCCCCCTCTCTTATGGAATCATATCCCCCTATAACTCTAGTCCTTATCCATCTAGCAACTAGCGATGTGTTTATTATTAATAATGATAAAAAAATTACATTTCTTGTGCATACTAGCCCATAAATAATTATTTGGACACCTCTCATCATTCTAACAATACATTATTTAAAATGAGGGTTCAAAACCTAGGGTGTTACATCCCCTCCCCCTTATTTTAGCATTTTCCTCAGTGCATATACAAAATAGAGATCAAAATCTCAATTTATTCAAAACACTGCGGGTACTCTACCTACATGGCATCTTCATGCTCCTAGGTAGCATCTTCAGGACCGTAGCAGGCCCACTGAACTTTTACCAGCTCTATAACTCGATTTCGGAGCATTTTGACATTTCTTTCCAATACCCACACTGGCTGAACCTGAAAAACTCCCTTTGTCTCTACCTGAATCAGACGCCAATCAATAACATGGTTAGGATCATGTACATATTTATTAAGTAAAGAGACATGAAATGCATTATGCACATTCATGGAAGTAGGTAATGCAAGCATGTATGAAACTGACCCTATTATGTCCAATATTTCAAATGGACCACACAATTTGGCTACTAGCTTTGTACAACTACCCAATTTCAAAGAGATTTTCTTGGGGTTCACTTTCAAAAGTACATGCTCCCCTACCTTAAATTCTATAGTTGTCATGTTCTTGTCTGCATAAACTTTCTGTTTATCCTAAGTTGCCTTTAAATTCTACTTGATCTTGACCACTCAGTGTTCTATATCCTTGAGAAACATCTACCCAAGTACCACTCTATATGTTGGGTTGTCCCAACTTACTGGAGTATCGCATTACCTACCATACAAGGCTTCAAATGGACTCATTCTCGATCAATCTTGATACCCATTAATATATGAAAAATCAACCAAGTGTCAGTAATCTTCCCACTTAGATGGCTTATCCATCACATACATTCTCAGCATGTCTTCAATTATTCGATTGACCCTCCTCTGTTTTCCCATCTGTCTAGGGATGATATGTTGTGCTAAAGTTTATATTTGTGCCAAATCCTTTAAACAATCCCCTCCATATATTGGAGGTAAACTTTGTATATCTGTATGAGACAATTGTCCTAGGTATCCCATGCAACCTATCAATTTCCTTCATGAAAATTTCTGCAATATTAGTCATTGTATGGGTTGTCTTCATAGGCACAAAATGAGAATCCTTTGTTAATTTGTCAACCACCACCATGATTGAATCATGTTTCTTATTCATTCTAGGTAATCCTGTGATGAAATCCATGGTGATCACTTCCCATTTCTTCTCTGGGATTGGCAATGGCTGCAGCAAACCCGTTGGGTGCCTATGCTCAGCCTTCACCTTCTAACATTCCATACATCGAGCGATTTAATCAAAAACATCCTTCTTCATTCCTGGCCAAAAGAAATGGCTTCTTACTGTTGTAATTTTTTTCTGGTAACCAGGATGTCCAACATAAGGAACATCATGCATTTCCTTCAGTACCAAATTCCTCAGTTCTCTGGAACTAGGAACATAGATTCTATTTTTATGCATAAGTAATTTGTCTTCCTTTATCTCATACTCCTTTATTTTATGTTATACATCTCCTTGCCGTAAGTTTTCCTTTGCCTGTAGGTAATTTTTGTTTGTAACAAGACCATCTTAAATTCTTCTTTTTAAGTTGGACTGATCCATACTGACAATAGTAGCATGCATGATATGCACTCTTCTACTAAGTGCATCGACAACTTTATTCTCCTTTCCCTTTATATGCTTGATATTGAAGTCATATTCACTTAAATTCCATCCATATTGTTTTCCTAGCATTCAAGGTTGGTTGTTCAAAAAGATACTTCATGCCAATGTGGTCTGTCCTTAATTTGAATTTCTTCCCCATGAGATAATGCCTCCATATCCTCAAGGCATGAACAATGACAACAAGTTCTAATTCGTGGGTAGCATAGTTCCTCTCATGTTCCTTAAGCTTTCTAGACTCATATTCAATGATATGTCCATTCGTCACGAGGACTCCCCCAAGTCCTTCCTTACATGCATCTGTACATACCACACAAATTTCATTTGGGTCAACTCTCTTTAGCACAGGTTCAATAATAAGTAATTCCTTCAACAGATTAAAATTCTTTCCACACTTGAGTGTCCATTCAAATTTAGTTCCCTTCTTTTGCAAAGAATTGATGGGGTGAACAATCTTAGAGAACCCTACTATGAACCTTCTATAGTATCCATCTAATCCCATAAAATATCTAACATCTGACACATTTCTGGGTGTTGGCCATCCTCTAATGGCTTCGATCTTCTCTGGATCTACAGCTATGCCCTGTTCTGAAATAATGTGTCCCGAGTAATGGATCAGTACTTTCAATACCAGTCTTAAGTGATGTTCATGCTCCTCTTCATACTAGAATAGATCAGTATGTCACCCAAGAATACTATGACAAACTTGTCCAAATAATTTATGAATATGTCATTCATTTAGCACATGAATACAGTTGGTGCATTGGTCAGTCCAAATGAAACCACTACAAATTCATAATGCCCATACTTGGTCCAAAAGGTTGTCTTATGAATGTCATCTTTGTTGATTCTTACCTGATGGAATCCTGCCCTCAGGTCAATTTTTGAAACTATCTTTTCTCCTCTTAGATGATCAAAAAGGTCATCAATTCAAGGTAGAGGATACTTGTTCTTTATAACGGACTTGTTCAGCTGTCGAAAGTCAATATATAGCCTCAAGGTTCCATCATTCTTTTTGACGAAAAGTACTGGTGCTCCCAAGGTGAAACACTTGGATGTATGTACACTTTCTTCAACAATTCCTCCAACTACATTTGTAATTATTTAACTCTAGTATACTCATTTTGTAAGGTGTTTTTGACACCAAGGCAAATCCTGGCACTAAATCAATTGAGAAATATATCTCCCTTCTTGGTGGAAATTAGGGTATTTCTTGGAATACATCTTCAAATTCCATTAGTACTGAGAAATCTTCGAGGCCTGTCTCCTTTGTATTATCTGGATCTTCCACATGAATTGCATACAATTGACACCCTTTCCTAAAACATATTTTTAGCTATAAGGTTGAAATCTCCCTTATAGAGATGGGTCTTGGAAGTCCTTTCACAGTGCTATGTTTTCCATTTCTATTAAGACATGTAAATGTCTTGTTATGAGAATCTAGGACAACATGATGCTTGTCCAACCAATTCATTCCAATTAGAATATCACAAGACCCCAATGGTATGATATTTAGATCAATAATAGTATTCATGCCATTAAGAATTATGGAACAACTTTTGACCATATCATGGATTCTTCTTTTGGTTCCAGTGGCTCACTGAACCAAACTTGCTTTTCCAAGTTTACTTTTCTCCAAATGTAATATATACACTATCTTAGGATCAATGCAGCAATGAATTTCTCCTTAATCAATCAAAATAACAACAAGTTGATTTATGATCTTATCTTCCACCTCAATCATATTGGACTGGTGCTCTGCTTGTCGATCATTTAATCTGCATAGATTCTTCCCATATTATCAACTATTGTAGCCTCTTGGATGTTGTGCATAGTCTTCACTCTATATTTTCTATGTGGGAAATCCTTGTAGAGGTGATCTTCCTTGCATCCCCAACATTGGAATGGTGGTCTTCCCCTTTTTCCCAAGGAATATTCCCTCTTCAAATCTCCCTTAGCATATTGATCTTGATGATTTCTATTAGTCTCATTCCTATTGAAGGGAGATTTGAATCCTTTCCTCCTCTGATCAGACATCATATTTTTATTGTCCTTCCAATATTTTTGCAAAGATTCTATTCCCCGACCTTTCTCATACAATTATTTATCTTTCCTGATGGCCTCAGTCAAGGTCTTGGGTTCATCATACTTGATCTTTTCCTTATAAAAGGTTGGTAGTCCACCTAGAAATATCTGTATTTTCACTTTCTCATCACCAATGAGCCTGACATACTTTAAAAATCCCAAGAACTTCTTCTAATACTCTTCCATAGTCATACATCCCAACCCGAATTCAAAGAACTCCTGCATTTTCTTGTCATAGAAATGCTCTGAGAGGTACTCCTTCTGGAAGTACTTCTTGAACTTCTTCCAAGTGATCCTACTTTCATTAACATGTTCTAATTTCTTTAGTTGGTCCCACCACATTGTAGCTTTCCCTTGTAAATGGTAGGTGGCAATCCTGGCTTCCAGGTTGGATGAATAGTTATGCAACTGAAAATATCTCTTGAGCCCAAGAAACCATGCTTTGGCATCATCTTCCCTTTCTCTTTCACCCTCAAAGGAATGTGACTTGAGCTTCCTCATCTTTCCTTGCAAGATATCTACATCTTGTTTCCTTATTTGTTTTCTAACAAGAGACACCTCTGGACTGCTTGCAGGATATTCTGATGCATACAAATTTCTTTCTGAGTAAGGAGGTGAGTGGTGTCCATGAGCTCTGCTAGCACTTTTAGAATAACCATCTCTTCCATGATCATCCCTTCTTTCATGGAACATGCCTTCTTCCTTTTGTCTTGTGTTTTATCCCTTCTTCATTTGTCTCTGCAACTGATTTAAGCTTTGCAACACTCGAAAATTTATCTAACTTTTCTCTCTCATCAATCTCTCATTGTCTTCTTTGTAGATCTACACTTCCATATTCAGGATTCTTACCATTTATATTAGTGTTTCCATCTCTCATTTTCCCTTGTGTCCATTGGAATCTATCTCCACATTACCAACTCTAGTATTCTTTCCTTCGACCTCCTTATCATGGATAGAGGCTCCCTCACCTTCTTCCATTTCCTCAATACGCATCCTGAGATGATGTGATTAATCCCCTTAATTCTTCAAAATGTGCAAGTGACCATTTTGATAGAATTATGCATATGATAAACAAAATTTTCATCAATGTTATAGTTCCTTTTTGTTCTTAATGAAGACCCCTCGTTCTCTCCTAAGGCTGAACAACCTCCTAGTCAAGGGTCTTCAATCTCGAGCTAAATTGGCTCTCTAAAACCTTGATGGTTTCATTCTGTATATAAACACAGGCCCTTCTAGCTCTCCGGCATAGGTCTTATGGCCCTTGTGACCTTCTCCTTCACCCTTTCAAAAATACCAGAATTGGTGCTAGCCCCTTTTATTTTTTGACCCCTCCTTAGATGTGACCTTAGGTGGTGACCTCACGCAGACGTGCGATTGCGACCAAACTCAAAGGTGGTTTGGAACCAACTGCTTTTCACTCTGTAGTTCACCTCGAGCCAGCATGTGTCCTTTTTCCAAAACCATGGTCTCGATTGTGGCCTGCCCTCATATCCATAAAGCCCGATCACCTCCTATCCCCACAATGCGAGGTGACCATTGATCTCGTGATATTGACGGTGCTTCTAAACAGGCAACTGAGATCTACCTCTTGGAAACCAACAATTATGATTTACCTCTACCAGATGGATAGATGTGATCGTTTCAGAATTTCGGACTTCGTAATTCTCAAGTCTCAAACATTGCTTCCCTTGAAATACATGGGATGTTTCCATGCATCCTTTTGAATTGAACAGTGGGGAATTACTTCAGATGATCTTTCGATCATCATTTACTTCAGGTCCTTACCCGAAATCTACAACTTCATGCCACCTATTCTCCTAATCTGACAGTTCAGGTCTACTTCAGATGATTCGATGGTCGAAATTTATTTCGGGCCTCCGGGTCTCTGGGCTTCAGGAGTTTCAACTCTAAACTAAAAAATCTCGGAGTAATTTCTTCATCGTCCACGATCCGACACCACGTAGCGAAAATACTGTAAGAGGAAACATGGTCCAACCATGCGGGTGACACGTGTCACATAGCAGCTGACAATTCAATCATCCACATGCTCAAGCATTACTGACACATGGCACACATCCCATATGTCCACATCATCCTAGGTGACATCCACAAGCCACATCACTATAGAAATTCTAGGATCCACATCACCTCTAGGTGACATGATCATGCCCCACCACTTCATCTCTTCGAGCATCGGGACTTCGAGAGATTCCATACTAGCACACTTCCATTTCTCCCGAACTCTGAAATCCCTATCTATCCAATCTGTCACCATGTTTATCCCTTATTTTATCTGATGTTCACAATCTACTAACGTGTGTCTCCCATGGATCGACGACTACAATTTCTTCAGGTCTTCAGATTTTAGAAATATCAACTTTCAACCTTCACTTCTCCATGAACTACACAGAAGGTCTTCGGGCTTTGAAAATATCAATTCTAAACTTCTCCTCGCTCACTCTTTCCTGGAGTGATTTCACCCGAAGCACACGATTGATTGGTGCATGTCGTCTTATGGATTGATGGTTCCCAACTACTTCGAATCTTCAAGATTTTTTCACTCGAGTACTAACATGTCACATCACTACATTCCTTTCAATTTGTGGGGGAACATATCAGTGGTTTGTATTAACCTGCTTTTCGGCCCGCAATTCTCCTAACGCTGACATGTAACCCCTTGGTGAAATCATGGTTTGGATTATGGGGCCACCTTGGGAAATGATCTCCCATGAAACTTAGTTCCCTACAATGCCTCATGTCCATTGATCTCACTCTCCAATGGGATCTGATAGCTATGACCTTATCTCTTGCTTCTTTTTCATTGGACGACCCTTGTTCACCTGTCCTCCAATCCAACAATCCTAGATCTCTTTTGATACTACAGTGCAGATCGCTCCCAAATTCGAAGTGGGGGATGGTCATGATCCTTCAAACCCCTTACAATGGGTCTCTGACGTTCTATCACCTGTGTAGAGTTAGCAACACCATTCCTCCTAAGATTTTCAACTTCACGGTTAGAGTTTGATCTCGACCCCGAGACTCTGACCTATTGGATCTATTGTTATTGATGCCAATGGTTTGATTGATTGATGTCAAGTAATTGATTGATGTCAAAGGATTGATTGATTGATGATTGATGTAATATAATATTTATTTTCCTTGATGAGAATGCATAGATGAAGATGGATCAATAAGTTGTCATTGATATGATGAAAATGGATCAATGAGTTGACATTGATACATAATGAAGATGGATCGTTGTGGTTTCATAGGTATATGATGCATTGTTGGAAAAATGTATAGATGACTCATTATTGTCTTACCATGATTGATAAGGTGCACAAATGGATGAACTCCAATGTGGTCCCCTTATGGTGA
Organism: Picea sitchensis; assembly: GCA_010110895.2. Classification (NCBI taxonomy): domain Eukaryota; kingdom Viridiplantae; phylum Streptophyta; class Pinopsida; order Pinales; family Pinaceae; genus Picea; species Picea sitchensis. The sequence goes on from SNQJ01S0153723.1 coordinate 11,696, forward strand.
AATCCCTCACGGGGAGATTCTTTGCGTATTTAGTTATCCTAAGAGAATGGTTGGAGGACCCTCGCTCTCATTATTTTCTTATCATGATTGATAAAGTGCAAAAATGGATGAACTCCAAAGTTGTCCCCTTATGGTGCAAGCCCTCATGGCTTAATTTGCAAATACTCAGCTTAGAACTCTTTAAATAAGTTATCCACAGAAGAGATAGTTGGAGGACCATGCTTGTATGTGGAATAATGAGATGAAGATCGAGAGGTATTGGTGAAACTATCCTAGATGGATAAGTTCTTGTCCATCCATTTTGGGTGGTATAATGTAATGTCAAATAACTGCTTTGGTTTTGAGAGTTATGGCATTATGAAATTGAAGGACCCCCACATGAAGGAACCATGCATGAAGGCTTGAAGCCCCCAAGGTCAAAGAAGTCAAGTGACCTAAAGAAGAAATCATTATTTAAATGATAAAGTAAAGTGACAGAGTCAAGGTGGATTATTTAAATAATAAAGAGAAGTAACAAAATCGAAATGATAAAGTAAGGTGAGCAAAATCAAGAGAAGAAATATTTAAAATTATAAATTATTGGAGAACCTTTTATTTATGGAAGTGGTTAACCCTAAAAATAAGGAAAATAGGTTAAGTATGACCTAGAAATGGGTTGAGAGCCTAAAGAAGAAATCATTATTTAAATGATAAAAGCAGGTGAGCAAAGTCAAAGGTGGATTATTTAAATAATAAAAGAAGTGAAAAAAATCAAGAAATGATAAAGTAGATGAAAATCAAGAAGGAATATTTAAATGATAAAATATTGGAGAAATTTCTATTTATGGAATGTGGTTGCCCTAAAATAAGGAAAATGAGTTAATTGACCTAAAATGGTTTAAGTGACCTAAAATGGGTTAAGTGACCTAAGAAGGATGAAAATATAAATAAGATAGAAATGGTCTCTTGAATCATCCTTTTGCAATGGATCAATGGAGAGCTACTGTGAGAATATCTTTATGATAAAGTAAGGTGACAAAATCAAGAAGAAATATTTAAATTATAAATTATTGGAGAACCTTTTATTTATGGAAAGTGGTTAACCCTAAAAATAAGGAAAATAGGTTAAGTGACCTAGAAATGGGTTAAGTGACCTAAAAGAAGAAATCATTATTTAAATGATAAAGCAAGGTGACAAAGTCAAGGTGGATTATTTAAATAATAAAAAGAAGTGAAAAAAATCAAGAAATGATAAAGTAAGATGAGAAAATCAAGAAGGAATATTTAAATGATAAAATATTGGAGAAATTTCTATTTATGGAATGTGGTTAACCCTAAAATAAGGAAAATAGGTCAAGTGACCTAGAAATGGATTAAGTGACCTAAAAATCGGTTAAGTGACCTAGAGGATGAAAGTATAAATAAGATAGAAATGGTCTCTTGTAGATCATCCTTTTTGTGGATCAATGGAGAGCTTCTTGTGAGAATATCTTTTGGAGTATTGATGGAGAGCTTCTTGTGACAACTTATGGAGAATTTTTGGTGTGGAACACTTGAGAATATTGAAGATATATAGGTGACTGAGGTAACCAAGGATATATAAGATGAATTTCAGAAGGAAGGTGAAGAAAAAAGGGCTGGAATTGAAGGGAGCATAAATTCTTTTGATGATGCTTTCTAAGGTATGTTATTTACGGGTCATATCACCATTTTCGCTATAAATTTTTTTCTATAATGATTCATACCATGGGATTGATATTCCATTGAGGAAACATATCCAAGTATATGTGGTGAAAAATTCATCTTTTGGGTTGTTGTATTTTTGGAGATACACTCCATCGAAAATAGGGTTTGTGGCTAGTCCTGAAACTAGTCTAAAACATGTGTTTTGGGTAAAAACATCATAACTTCTTCATAACAGATCCAAATTCAGTGAGACCAATTGTGTTGGTTAAATTGTAGTATTTAGTATGCTGTGTAACATTTTGAGATCTAGTCAAAAAATATTCCATGTGGTGCATGCTTTATAAGGTCTCTCTCTAGAATAAGCTAGAATTCAACAAGGTATGACATTTTTGCTATAACTCCTTTTCTGAGAGGTTCCAATAAGTGAAACTTGGAGGAATTGCATAAAAAAAATTGAAGAACATTGTGTATTAGTTTCATATCTTTTTTTATTATAGGTACAAAGTTATGATTATTTCAAGTTGGGGTTGTTGACTAATCCAAAACTAGTCATGGTTGAGACAAGAAGTTGATGAGTTGGCACATACATGAGTTGTATAGCTGATGATGTTAGTACATATTGATGATTCATTTTTTATGATTAGTTGACACATTATTTGTATATACCTGGTACATGGTTGGATGCACTTGTTTATGGTACATGTTGATTACAAGTTATTTGGCACAGGTTGGTGCATGGTTGATGCACTTGTTTATGTTGACAGATTGATATCTGTTGATGATTGTTACCTCATATCAGTTGGTGCTGAGAATGTAAGTTGAGTATTGCATATAGAGTTGGATCTCTTGTAGAGTTTTAGTCTATTCAGTTGTTACTGAAAAACCCTCGGATTGAAGTCCATAACAAAAAACAAATTGTACATACATCTTGTGTTTTTTGTGTTCCTTATGGAGATGATTTGTTGATGATATGTTGTTGATATATGTTGCTGATATGTATTCACATCTAACTGATTATAAATTATAGCAATGAGTAATGAAAAAATGTTGAATGTTAACTAAGGATTTTTTGTGTAAGAGGGATGTTTTGGGAAAAAGATCTCCACACTCATTCACCCCCCCCTAAGTGTGGTAGGTGTGTCCAACAATTGGTATCAGAGTGGGGCCTTCACTACAAGCCTTAACAAGATTGAAGGAGATCCATAGACACAAAAATGGATGATGAAATACCAATCCTTGATGAGGAAAACTATTCTACTTGGAGAATAGAGATGAGAGTGTATTTGATGACAATGGGAGCAACTATTTGGAAGGCAGCCATTGGTGGATCAGTTCCGTTGAAGAAGAATTCCAAGTTTGCAGCTCAAAGGGAAGGAAAGAAGAATGATGCATTGGCTGTCAAGACCATTCTTAGTGGACTTCAAGCCCTATAAAAGAGAGCATGGGACAATGCACTTCCTCCAAGGATCTATGGCTAAAGCTAGAGGAAACATATCAAAAAAAGAAAGAAGATGTTGAAGACCACTCCATCAAGATTATCAAAGGTAAAGAATCTCTAACTCTTGATTTCATATGTCATGATTTTAAAGGAAAAGAATCATGTAATGATGTTGGAAAGAAGGAAGATATTGAAGATACTTCAAATGAAGTTAAATAATCTCCAAAGACTCTTGATTGCCTTGATTCAAAATGTGATGATGTTGATTTTTTCTCAAGTGAAGAAGATGATCTAGAAATAGTTTGTGTAAAGTTTGATGATAGTTATCCCATGGAAATAATAGAAGAAAATCTATTAGAAC
>SNQJ01S0153723.1:16400-37885 GCA_010110895.2 Picea sitchensis
AAAGTAAGATGAGAAAATCAAGAAGGAATATTTAAATGATAAAATATTGGAGAAATTTCTATTTATGGAAAGTGGTTAACCCTAAAATAAGGAAAATAAGTTAAGTGACCTAGAAATGGGTTAAGTGAACTAAAAATGGGTTATGTGACCTAGAGGATGAAAGTATAAATAAGATAGAAATGGTATCTTGTAGATCATCCTTTTTGTGGATCAATGGAGAGCTTCTTGTGAGAATATCTTTTGGAGTATTGATGGAGAGATTCTTATGAGAGATTCTTGAGCATTTTTGGTGTGGAACACTTGAGAATATTGAAGATCTATAGGTGATTGAGTTAACCAAGGATATATAAGCCGAATTTCATAAGGAAGGTGAAGAAAAGAGGGCCGGAATTGAAGGGAGGATAAATTCTTTTGATGATGCTTTCTAAGGTATGTTATTTACAGGTCATCTCACCATTTTCTCTATAATTTCTTTTCTATAATGATTCGGACCATGGGATTGATATGAAATTGAGGAACATGTCCAAGTATATGTGGTAAAAAATTCATCTTTTGGGTCCTTGTAGTTTTGGAGATACACTCCGCGGCAAATAGGGTTTGTGGCTAGTCCTAAAACTAGTCTAAAATAGGTGTTTCGGGTAACAACGTCATAACTTCTTCATAACAGATCCAAATTCAATGAGACCAATTATGTTGGTTAGATTAAATTTTGTAGTATGTTTTGTAACATATTTTTATCTATTCAACAAATATTCCGTGCAGGGCATTCTCTATAAGGTTGCTCTCTAGAATAAGCTAGAATTTAGCAAGGTATGTCATTTTTGCTAGAACTCCTTTTCTGAGAGGTTCCAAGTAGTGAAACTTGGAGGAATTTCATAAAACTCACCGAATAACATTATGTATTAGTTTAAGATCTTTATTCATTACAGGTACAAAGGTATGATTATTTCAAGTTGGGGTTGTTGACTAATCCAAAACTAGTCATGGTTGAGACAAGCAGTTGATGAGTTGGCACATACATGAAGTGTATAGTTGATGATGTTGGTACATATTGATGATTCATTATTGATTATTAGTTGAAACATTATTGGTATATACTTGGTACATGGTTCGATGCACTTGTTTATGGTACAGGTTGATTACAGGTTGTTTGGCACAAGTTGGTGTATTGTTGATGCACTTGTTTATGTTGACAAATTGATATATGTTGAGGATTATTGCCTCATTTTAGTTGGTGCTGAGAAGGTAAGATGAGTCTTGAATATAGATCTGGTGCTCTTGTAGAGTTCTACTATATTCATTTGTTACTGAAAAGCCCTCGGATTGAAGTCCATAATAAAAAGAAAAATTGTACATATATCTTTTGTTCTTTGTGTTCCTTGTGGAGATGATTTGTTGATGATATGTTGTTGATATATGTTGCTGATATGTATTCACATCTAGCTGATTATAAATGACAACAATGAGTAATGAACAAATGTTGAATGTTAACTAAGGGGCTTTTATGTAAGAGGGAAGTTTTGGGAAAAAGATCCCCACACTCATTCACCCCTGCCCTCTAAGTGTGGTAGGTGTGTCCAACATGACCAACAGACCCGACCCATACCGGCTTGGTGTTTCAACCAAAAGATCTGATACCATTCTGTAACATTCCCCACCACTCACAAGTTGGGGCATGCTACCTTCAAGCCCTCCCTTGGACTTCTTTCTTTTACTGATACCTTTTTAAAATTTAAGGATGCACAAAAGAAAAGACTTTAACGACATGCAAATCATAAATCAACAAGCATGGATAGTCTAAATATTCAATTAAACTATAATTAAATATACAATGGGAATACATGCACTTATCTTTATAAAATATGACACCAACTGGTTGTAGACCAAGGACGTTCCACACAATCATAGACACCACTGCTCCAAATATCAACAACAGTGTCACCCCCGAGCCAGGGATATGAATCCATAAAGATGATTCAAGGGTGTACTTGGGTTCCCAAACTAGTTAGCTATCAAGCTCTCACAGGTTTCCCAACACCCACAACAATCCAAGTACCCATCTCTCTTCTACCCAGCCTGTACCGCCCAAGAGAATGGATCTCCACCCTTCTCTTCCATGTAGTCCCTTAGGAAATCCTTCTCCTTTATTTCTGGTTCTCCAACATAGTTGGTCCAGAATCTCAATGCTGGAACTCTCAGGACTCATAGTTGTGAGCAAAACAGGGCAAAAACCAATGCATCTCAGGCATGCAAGCCTCAAGTCACAGCTGGATTGCACCAACGACCATTACAACAAACTATCCTATGGCTAATTCTTCAACAATTCGCTTCCCCTTCCCAAGATAAGATGCAGATGAGGATGGATCCATGAATGGGTAACAGGGTGCATGAAAGTGTGTGAGGGAAATAAATGATCGTACATGAAATCAGTGAACAAGCCATCAGTCGAACCCCCCCATCATACCAGAGGTGGGTTTAAGTAACTTTGTGTGGAATAAAGAACCTTCTGGATTTCCCCAAGAAGCTCACGTAACTGATCCCCCTCCCTTAGACAAAAAGGGTAATCATAATAGGAATAAACACTTAGACCCTCAAGCCCCCTCTCTTGTGAAATCATAGCCCCCTATAACTCTAGTCCTTGTCCATCTAGCATCCAACGATGTGTTTATTATTAATAATGATCAAAACATTACATTTATTGGGCATAATGGCCCATTAATAATTGGTTGGGCACTGAGGCCTCTCAACATTGTAATAATACATTATTTAAATTGGGGGTTCAAAGCCTAGGGTGTTACAACATATATAACAAACACAAGCTAGAGGGTGCACAAAAGGCTTGACCGTTACTCTTAGTAATGGAATTTTTTTGGATCCATAACTATTATTTTATACCTTTTGTACATTTCATTGATAGAAACCATTCACCTTCCAACGAAAAGATGCCATCTCTTCATATTTTTAAGAAATTGAATTGATTTATTAGATTTTCATTAATAGGATTTATACATCTCATTTCAAGAAATGCGTGTCCTAAATTCTACGCGTGTCAACCTAAATACATACTACTTGTAACAAGAGAATGGATCACATTGTTAAAATATTGATTCATATCTATTCAAAACACAGTTTGCAAGGGCCAACCAAGTTTGAATTTATCTGACAATGCAATGCAAATAAAATAGACGAGGATAATCTCTCTTCCCATCTTATAGCCCTAGTTTGAAAGGGCCAACCAAGTTTGAATTTATCTAAATATTCATGCAAATAAAATAGAAGAGTGTAATCTCTCTTTGCATATTATATCCGAAGTTGCAATAAAAGCAAACTGAGTAGATTATATTAATATATTAAATTAACTGGGTTTGTCTGAGTGATTTCACAATAAAAATTTCTTGACCTTCACAATGTTGAGTATTACTATGACTGTAAATTTCCCTCATAACCATTCTCTGCAAACATGATACTAAAAGAAAACTTGTAGCCATTACTTAGGCAAACTGGAACCACCAAAATGATTGTGCATCTCGCCATACAATTATAATTGGTACAATACTTGTCACATCAACACCATCCTTTTCTGTAAGTAGAATGATAAAATCAAGCTTAAAAATGTTATCTCAATTATCAACAAACAATGTTTGCTTAGGTGACATCAGAGAAGATTACCCTACAATTATTGCTAACCCAATGATTTTTAAGCAACCCATGCATTTAGCATCAAAGTAAAGTCTAATTTTCTAGAATCTCAGTGTAGGACAATCAAAGAACTTTAAAATTCAAATTTAACTCTAGACAAGAAATAAATAAACTTTCATTACTCAATACAAACAAATAAATATGATGATCAAGTTAATTCAAGCCTAGAGCCTCATCTGATTATATCTAATTTCAAAACTTATTTTGACAAAATATTTCTCATCACTTTGACACCTTGCAGAGATTTCTCCCATGCTATGCATTCATTCTTTCTTATCACTTTGGCACCTTGAAGACATTTCTCCCATGCTATGAATTTAAGTCTTTCCTTGGACCATATCTTTTAATCATTGGAAATGAGCATGAGAAAATATTTGTTTTAAGTTTCTGTGAGCATGTAAGAGTAAGAATAGAGTAAGAATAAACATGTTTACCTAGAAAAAAATCACACCATCACGATATGCAACTATATTAATAGCCTGTAATTGCGGACACCACATATATAACAAAAACAATCGAGAGAGAGACCACAAGGCTTCATCATTAATCTTGACAGTGGTAAGTACTAACAGTGTAAATATGTCATATCTTCATCTTTTGAAGAAATTTAATTGATAATTTATTAGATTTGTATAATAGATTTTATATATCTCATTTCTAGAAATGCTTGTCCTACAAGAAACCCTAAATTACAAGTGTGTCAACTTGAATACATACTACTTGTAACTAGAAAAGGGATCACATTGTTAAAATATTGATTCCTATCTATTCAAAACACAGTTTGCAAGGGCCAACCAAGTTTGAATTTAATGGACACTGCACTACAAATAAAATAGAAGAGGATAATCTCACTTTACAACTTACAGCCCTAGTTTGCAAGGGCCAACGAAGATAAAATAAAAAAACATAATCTCTCTTTGTAGCTTATAGCCCAAGTTGCAATAAAAGAAAATTTTCATAGATTATATTGTTATATTAAATGAATTGGGTTCCACAATAGAAATTTCTTGACCTTCACTTTGTTGAGTATTACTATGCTTGTGAATTTACCTCATAACCATTCTCTACAAACAGGATACTAAAATCAAACTCCTAGACATTTATTAATTAGAGAAACTGCAACCACCAAAATGACTGTGCAACAAACAAACAACGTTTTCTCACGTGACTTCAGATGAGATTACCCAACAATGATTGCTAACCCAATTTGTGTAAACTTAGAATGTAATCCTACTTACAACAATTATGTGTATTTTTATATTTCCATACTTTCCTGGTTTTTGAAGAGTTTTCCCGAGTCAAAACAAAGAGATCGATTGTCACAGTGAGATCAATACATTTAGGAGTGTCAACCGTGGCTTGGTTAGACAATAAAACAGAAATATCCATGAGCATAAACAAATGAGAAAACTTGAAAATGTTTATGGGGATGCGGATTCATGTCTTCAGAGTTTTATCTAAAGCATAATTGGATCCACAAAGTATTAACTACTAGATACAAAACATAGTCAAATGAATTGTCAGAAAAACATTTGCAGAAATAGGAATTTTTAATAATCTGTAATTTTCAGTAGTTTTATTTATGAAACCATAACCCATGGGAACAAAGGCGTGATACAATATTCTTAACAAACGAAATTATGACAAATAGTGACACCCATTGGCCTATGTCCAATGGCATTAAAAGTTTCTCCGTGTTAGATTACAATATGTTTGATTTGTTTTATAATAATGGATGAATTACTATTAGGCCCACCCCAAAATTCTTTGTGGTAAGTTGTCTTTACTAATTTTTACACCCCGTGTGACGTAAGTTTCTTGTGGTTCTATTCCACATTTTTCTTAGTATTTTTTTCACTTTACCATTTGTTTTTCATACCTGTAACATACGTTGTAGCGGTGGAGACTAATAATGAGTCTTAATTCTTTGCTTGTCTTAAAAGAAGAAACTTTATGTTGAAATTTTCGCATGTGAGTGTTTCCCCTTTGTAATATATTCATATTGAGGAAATACACATGGTTTATCTTGTGGTATTTTACTAAGTAAAAGAGTCCCTTTTGCCTGCCAGAAATATTTTTCCAAAGAAAAAAGAAGGAAACGTTGAGTTCACTATTTAGACCAAAGTATATGATAAATGTTGTATTTGCAAATGCGGAAACACAAATATCATATAAGACAATCAATAAGAATGAAAACAAAAAAAGAACAATTTATGTGGTTCACCCAAATGTTGGGATTCGTCCACCAAGCATAGGTATCAATTGTATTATTATTCATATCAAGGAGATTACAACACGCTCACACTCATCTCACTCACCACAACCTCTATGGGCATACATCAATTTATAGCAATGTACATTATAAACTGATTATTAAATGTAATCTTATCCATATTCTAACTTGGTCGTATTGGTTACAACCAACGCTGGATTATAGGATCTAAAATCCTATTCATGGAAGAATTCGTTGTCATAGTTTCCAACAATCTCCACCTTGACAACAATTAACCTGATACCTTGGTGCTTCTTTTGTTTATCACTTTTTCTACAAGCCAAGAGAAGTCAAGCACCATTGCATCTTCTCTAACAGTACTGGTTTTGTGAACATGTCTGCACAGTTCACTTTTGTATGCACTTTCTCAAGAGAGACTCCACCTTCATTAATAACCTGTCTTACAAAATGGTCCTTGATAGGTATATGTTTTGTTTTACTGTGGTAGGATGGATTCTTAGCCAAGTGAATAGCACTCTGACTATCACAAAGTAACTTTACTTTGTTCTGCATCCCTCCAAACTCACCAAACAAACCTTTCAACCAAATTGTCTCTTTGCAAGCATGTGAAACAACTACATATTCTTCTTTTGTAGTGGATAAAGAGGCAATGTTCCGTAATTTGACATCCAACTAATAGCTCCACCTGCAAAAGTAAATACATACCTTGAAGTCAACCTTCTCTTGTCTAGATCATTGCAAAATCAAAATCAACATATCCACAAACTAACTCACGACCACTTTTATAGGTGATACAATAATCACTTGTGCCCCTTAGATACCGAAGCATCCATTTCACTGTTGCCCAGTGCTCTTTACCTAGATTTTCCATATACCTGCTGAAAACCCCAACTGCATGTGAAATGTTTGGCCTTGTACTAACCATCACATATATTAAACTTCCTACTGCATTATAATATGGTATTCAAGACATATATTCCTTTTCTTCTTTTGTACTAGGACATAAACTTGAACAAAGCTTAAAATGGGAAGCCAAAGGGATTGAAATTGGTTTCACATCGTTCATAACAAACCTCAAAAGTAACTTCTCAACGTACTTTTGTAACCTGTTGTGACAACCAAAGCTTACCACTCCTCCTGTCTATGAATATCTCCATGCCCAAAATCTGCCTTGTTGCTCCTAAATCTTTCATATCAAACGTCCTAGCAATCTAATCCTTTAACCTGTTGATCTTAGTTATGATTTTTCTTGCTAAAAGCATATCATCAACATATAATACTAAGATAATGAATATGCCATTATTCAATTTCTTAAAGTAGACACAATGATCATACTTACTCCTTGTATACTTATGTCTTACCATGAAAGAGTCAAATTTCTTGTACCATTGTCTGGACGACTCCCTCAGACCATGCAATGATTTCTTGAGCCTGGAAACAAATTTCTTGGTATGATTCTGAACGAACCCCTTAGGTTGTTCCATGTAAATTTCTTCATCAAAATCTCCATGTAAGAAAGCAGTCTTAACATCTAGTTTCTCCAACTCCAAATCAAGCAATGCAACTAATGCTAACACAATTCGAATTGAAACAGTCTTTACAATTGGTGAAAAAATATCATGAAAGTCAATACCTTATTTCTGAGAATATCGTTTCCCAACCAGCCTTGCCTTGTACCCGTCCACCTTATCATCAACACCCTTCTAAAGCTTGTAGACCCACTTGCAACCTACAGTTTTTCTGTCTCTTGGAAGTTCTACCTGGTCCCATGTAGCATTCCTATCTAGTGCCTTCATTTCATCTTTCATCGCTTCGTTCCATTTATCACTATTGGAACCCTTCACAGCTTCCTGATAGCACGAAGGTTCATCATCATCAGTACTTAAAGAAACTAATGAAACAAAATCATCATACGTTCTTGGAGAATTTCTTACCCATGTAGACCTCCTTAGGGAAGTTTGTGGCTCAACCACAATCTTTTGACTATCATCATCAACCATGTCTTCCTCTGCTGCAGGAGACTCGTGGCTCAACCACAATCTTTTGACTATCATCATCAACCATGCCTTCCTCTCTCTCACAGAGAGACCATGAACATCTTCTCAAACTTGTTCATGTTCACTTTCAAATAAAGATGAAAGTGAACATCTACATCTGATAGTTGATACTTTGGTGCTTCTTCCTATTTCATTTGAACATCTACATTTGATTTGATGAGAGATGATTCATCAAATATTACATATCTGTTAATGGTGATCTTGTGGGCAGTAGGATCCCACAACATGTACCCCTTAATACCATCACCATATCCAACAAGGATAAGCCTTTTTTATTTTGGATCTAATTTAGAATGCTGATGTTTCGGAATTAGAGCATAGGCATCACAACCAAAAACATTAAGATTAGAATAATTACAAGGGTGATCTGTCCATACCTCTTCAGGAATTTTTCATTCTATTGTTGTTGATGGTGATCGATTCACCAGATAAAAAGATGTAGATACAAATTCTGCCCACAGTTCCTTTTGCAAATTGGCGTTACTAAGCATACTCATTGCTCTCTCTAGAAGAGTCATGTTCATGCGTTCAACAACTCTGTTTTGCTAAGGAGTATAGGTAGTGGTTTTATGCCTATCGATCCCAAATTCCTTGCAATAATTCTCAAACTCCATTGACGTAAATTCACCACCATTATTAGTTCTTAAACATTTAATGGATTTACCAGTGCTCTTTTCCATGAAAGCTCTAAACCGCTTGAAAACTGTAAATACATTGGCCTTTCTCTTTAACATATAGATCCACACCTTCATAGAGAAATCATCTATAAAAGTTAAAAAATATGATGATCCTCCATATGAAATAGTAGGGGATGGTCCCCAAACGTCAGAATGGATATAGCCTAGGATTCCTTCACTGATGTGTCTTTCGGTTTTAAATCTCTGCGTATTCTGTTTTCCATAAATATAGAGCTTGCACAAATCTAACTTTAAAGACTTTAGACTAGGAAGTAACTTGCAATCAGTTAATACCTTTAATCCTTGTTCGCTCATATGACCCAATCGTTGATGCCATAGTCAAACAAAATCATTGTTGTTCTCAGATACCGTTGTCGCATGATTTGATTCAGTTCTGCCTTCTAATAGAAATATGTTACCAACCTTATTTTCTTTCATAACCAGTAGAATTCCTTTATAGACCTTCATAACTCCACCTTGAACAATAGTCTTGTAACCTCCCATGTTTAAGAATACCAAAGAGATTAGGTTCTTCCTAAGCTCAAGTACATGTCTTACATCAGTTATTATTTTAACAGTTCCATCAAACATCTTAATTCGAATGCTACCAATTCCCACAACTTTAGATGAAATATCATTTCCCATGTAAACTACTCCATCATCTATAGATTGGTAAGTAATAAACCAGTGTCTATGAAGACACATGCGGTTTGAAGCACCAGAATCTAATAACTATTTTTGATCATGATGTGAACCAATACTAATTGATAAACTTCATCAACCATACCTGAACCTGTTGTTGAACCTGTTTCAGTTGTGTTTTCTTCCTTCATCTCTTTTGGAGGGTCTTCTTTGGAGGTTTGTTGTCACTTCCAACAATCCTTATTCAAGTGTCTAGATTCACCACAAAACCAACACTTAAGCTTGTTCTTTCTACCCTTTGACTTTGACCGAGAGAAATACCTATGACCGTGTCCTCTTTCTTTAGGTCTGCCTTTAATCACCATCACCTTAGATGTAGAGGTTTCTGTATTGGATTTCTTCCTTGTTTCCTCAGATAGTAAATCTCCAACAATATCATCAAATTCAATACTTTCTGTTGAACTGAAACTAATAGAGGTAACAAAGTGATCCCATGATGTGGGCAAAGAACATAATAATGTAATCGTCTTATATTCAGATTCGAATTTAAATCCCATGCTATCCAACTGGACTAGAAGAGTATTGAAAGTATTTAAATGATCAACAATTTTTGTACCTTCCTTCATGCGGAAACTGTACAATTGACTTTTCAGGAAGATATTGTTTGTCAAGGATTTCGTCATGTATAGGATTTTCAGCTTTGACCACAAACCGACTATTGTCTTCTCTGTAACAATGTTGAACAGTACATCGTTGGCCAAACACAGGAGTATGACACTCAGTTCTTTCACATCCATCTCATCCCAATCATCATTTTTTATAGATGGGGGTTGTTTTTCTTTTCCTAAAAGTGCCTTCACCATGCCTTGTTGCACGAACAGCGTGTGCATCTTAACCTTCTAGATCTCGAAATTATTCTTGCCATTGAATTTCTCAATTTCAAACTTAGCACTCTACATCTTTTCCATTAGAGGAAACATAAAAAAAACACCAACTTATAATAACCAAGGCTTTATATGGGAAATAACCTTATGTTTAAATATTAAACCCAAAACTTAATGGTGAAAAGGTTTTTCAAAAAATATTAAAAAAATATTTTTATTCCTTAATAAATATTTAATACCTTTTACCAAATCCAAGGAAATTCAACCTTTACTTTAATCCCTCCACCCTTTTCATATTATATTTAAATCCAAATATAATAAATCTTTAACATCCTCCATCCTCCATGTAACTTGATTTGCTAACGATTTCTTAAAAAAAAAAAGAAATTCAATTCTCCATACCTTTTAATAATCCAAACCTTAAAAATTTTCACTCCCCCAAAAAAACATCTGTTGCATAAACAAATTTTAAAAGAGCTGCCGCACCTCCCAAGTGAGTGGCCGATGGACATTTGGGAGCCGTCGCACCTCCTGTGTGTCTGGCCTACGGAAATGAAAAAAAAAATAACTGTGGAGCTGCTGCACCACCCAACGCATCTAGGGTGCAGAAATTTTGAAGAGCCCCCGCACCTTCCGACGCATCCAGGCTGCGGAAATTCGGAAATCTTACTTGTGCATGAAGTGTGCACCAGTGGTCACCGCGACCTTGTAAAGGACAGACCTATGGAAATTTGGAGATTGGAAATTTGGAGATTCACGCACCCTCTACTGCCTTCTCCTCAAACCTGCTCTGATACCACTTGTTGTATTTGCAAATGCGGAAACACAAATATCACATAAGACAATCAATAAGAATGCAGACAAGAAACACAACAATTTATGTGGTTCACCCAAAAGTTGGGCTACATCCACCAAACATAGGTATCGGTTGTCTTATTATTTAGATCAAGGAGATTACAGCATGATCACACTCATCTCACTCACCATAGCCTCTACGGGCATACATCAATTTATAGCAATGTATATTAGAAACTAATTATTAAATGTAATCTCATCCATATTCTAACTTGGTCATATTAATTACAACCAACGCTAAATTATAGGATCTGAAATCCTATTCATGGAAGAATTCGTTGTCATTGTTTCCAACAATAAAGACCTAAAATTAAGTCCACTTCCTAAAAACTAGATTGTTCCCTAACTCTAAATGTTTTTCCAAATTTACTCACGCGAAACTGAAAAACCACCAATGTCATACAAGAGATAAAAATATCGTTTTCAAAGACCACTATAGGGTATGAGATATATTCACACAAAATCCACTTACTATTGAACCGATACCCTCTTTCTTTTCCATAGTCATTCTTAGATCAATTTCATTTTATCACCTTTTTTATGGTCTTTGTATGTGTTTCCATGTCCGTGATCCTCAAATTTTGTTTTTTAACGTTTTGCCTTATAATCTAAGTGAAAATATATGGATATGGCTTCGTAGATGTCAAATAGAGGAAAGTTTGTATTTTAATCCATATATTTTTTCTAGTCAACCTAGACCAGATATAAAGGTCAAATAAATCAACTATTTTGTTGTTCATAGAAAGTGTTTTCTAAAAAAATCCTTATCGTCACTTCAGTGTGGTTTTTCATCATAAATATCGACATTTTTTTTTATTTTCATACATTAATTGCATGGATTTTCATCATAAACATAAACAATTTTTGTTCCTTCTTAGATTGCAATGTACAATTTTGTATAATCATTTTATAAACACTTTCATTAGTTTTTTAAAAAATTTGTCACATTGCCATTTACAAGTGAAATCAATTATATGGATTTTCATCACAAACACAAACATGTAACTAATCCCAATCAATGTTTTATTTTTTATATAATTTTGAAATAATAAATCACCACTATTAAATTCTTATTGAAAACTAGTTTTAAAAAAAATGTAATTCATTTAAGGGCTAGTGCATTTTAAAAATATATTTAATCCAAAATGATTGCATGTTTTAGATTAATAAAGAAAAATATAACATCTCCAAAATGCATGCAGATTTTCGATGAGTAAATAAAAATTCCATTTTTCCTAAAAATGCATGTTTTTTCTTAGGAGAGGGGAAAAACCCTCTCTTTTTCCTCACTCAAGATCTTCAGCCACATGAACCATCTATGAGATACTACTAGCAAATGAAAGTCATGGAGACTTCACCTTGTTAACCAATATCCTATCACATTCATTTGAGTTTAAAATCGTCAAAAATAGATTCATAATATTGTAGGTATTGGGGGGTTGTGGGCTACTTGGGGTTTCAAAATCATTTAGTCACAATCCTTTGTGTACACTATGACATATCATATGTGAATGAAGAATTGGTGCTACCAACTTCTAATTTTTTCAATCATGAAGCTATTTGAGGAGATTTATATAGGAATAAAGCTACCAACATTTAAAACTCAAACAAAGTGACATATATATTTTTTTAATTTGAGAAAATCCTAGATCTAATTTGTAGTTATCTACAATAGTAAGGAATGTTTTGACACCTATAACAGTTAAATTTCACCTTGAATCATACCTACAGCATATTATATTTGTAAAACTCTTAAATATACATTAGCATTCAAAGGGTGTAATTCTGGCTTATTGTAAGGTCTCTTCAGCAATAAACAAGGGCACTTTAATTTGTTCAAATTGGTAGAAAATTATTCAACAGAAGTATCCCTAAAATTCATTTCAGAACTTTTTGTACTATTGGCATTTCATCTTTTCCAGGTAGCACAATAGAAAGGTTAATGGACCGATGTAACATTCCTCTCTTGTGTGCACTTTCGATGTGACATATTCTTTAAGGACACTTGCGTGCAATTGATCCCGTTCATTATTGAGTGATTTCTTTGCGTATGTATTTTGATGATGAGATTGTGATTTATGATGTTATGTTATGTTATTATGTATAAAGAGGTGCTATTGACTAGTTTCTCCTGAGTGTGCAGGACTATTGATAGGTTGAGGATGTCGACAACATCGATGGACCTCTTTGAACTCCGGATCGAGTTAGGGACTGGAATGTTTATGGTTTGCATATTTCTGTTATTTCATATGTTACATATGACTGATATAATATGATGTTGTTTATGTATCACTGACATGTTTTTTGATGGATGCAGGCTAACAATATCTTGCTAATCAGACTCACATATGTAGTAGCGGGGTCACGCATGACAACCAAAGATATTGAGGGAGAGGTGTGGCAACAACCCTACTACAACCTACTAACACTCTCTCCATGGATCGAACTGTAGGTTAACGATTACCTAGTTCGAGAGATCCACGATATCGTGAGGGAAGACTATGAAAGTTGCTCATGATAATTCTAAGGGTCCCACAATAAGACATGGTCCTTATTCCTTAGAGGCCCTTAGTCTCCCACAAGGTCACCTGATGGAGTATTGACTCTAGGGGTTTGACATCTACCAAAATCAGTCAAAATGCAAGTGGCACCCTTGGAGCACTTAGTGCATCTTGAAGGGCATGTCACGTAAAATAAACATGAATGCAGGAGAGTGACAACCTTGGAGCACTTAGTGTGTCTTGAAGGACATGTCATGATTTTAACTCTGTAAGTTAATGATCCTAGTACCTAGAAAATTATGTCTCCTTAAGAACTTGGTCAACCTTAAAATGAATGATTGTATGAGAAAGATTAATAATTTAAATTCCCTTAAAAACTTTTGTCGTGTTGTAACATCCCTCTCTTTCACAAACCTGATTAGACTTATTCTTTGAGGACACTTGTGTGCAATTGATCCGATTCATTATATATTGACTATTTTGATTATGATTATGAGATATTGAGGATCTAATGATGTGTTGTCTTGTTATATTTATATCGACATGTGCTATTGACTAGTTTTCCTGAGTGTGCAGGACTCTGGACATTAGAGGATGTCGATGGCATCATGTTATCTCCTTGGAATACAGATCAAGTCAAGGGGTAGACTGTTATGGTTGAATGTTTTTGATATTATAATTGTGACATATGACTAGATATTATGATGTTGATTGTTATCGTTGACATGTTTTGTTGATGGATGCAGGCTGACGATATCTTGTCGACTAGAATCACATTGGTAGTAAATGGGTCATACATGACAACCAGAGACATTGAGGGAGAGGTGTGGCAACAACTCGGCCACAACCTACTAGCACTCCAT
Source organism: Picea sitchensis (assembly GCA_010110895.2). Classification (NCBI taxonomy): domain Eukaryota; kingdom Viridiplantae; phylum Streptophyta; class Pinopsida; order Pinales; family Pinaceae; genus Picea; species Picea sitchensis. The sequence goes on from SNQJ01S0153723.1 coordinate 30,812, forward strand.
TTGTGGCTCGAACTATAGGTTAATGATTACCTAGTTCAAGATATCCATGATGTCGTGAGGGAATACTATGATAGTCACTCACGATGCTTCTAAGGGTTGTGAAATAAGGTAGGATCCTTATTCCTAAGAGGCCCTTAGTCTCCCATAAGGTCACTTGTTGTATTTGCAAATGCGGAAACACAAATATCACATAAGACAATCAATAAGAATGCAGACAAGAAACACAACACTTTATGTGCTTCACCCAAAAGTTGGGATACATCCACCAAACATAGGTATCGGTTGTCTTATTATTTAGATCAAGGAGATTATAGCATGATCACACTCATCTCACTCACCATAGTATCTACGGGCATACATCAATTTATAGCAATGTACATTAGAAACTGATTATTAAATGTAATCTCATCCATATTCTAACTTGGTCGTATTAGTTGCAACCAAGCTGGATTATAGGATCTGAAATCCTATTCATGGAAGAATTCGTTGTCATTGTTTCCAACAATAAAGACCTAAAATTAATTCCACTTCCTAAAGATTGGATTTCTCCCTAACTCTAAATGTTTTTCCAAATTTACTCAAGCGAAACTAAAAAACCACCAATGTCATACAAGAGATAAAAATATCATTTTCAAAGACCATTATAGGGTATGAGATATATTCACACAAAATCCACTTACTATTGAACCGATACCTTCTTTCCTTTCCATAGTCGTTCTTAGATCAATTTGATTTTATCACCTTTTTTATGGTCTTTGTATGTGTTTCCATGTCTGTGATCCTCAAATTTTGTTTTTTAGAGTTTTTCCTTATAATCTAAGTGAAAATATATGGATATGGCTTCGTAGATGTCAAATAGAGGAAAGTTTGTATTTTAATCCATATATTTTTTCCAGTCAACCTAGACCAGATATAAGGGTCAAATAAATCAACTATTTTGTTGTTCATAGAAAGTGTTTTCTACAAAATCCTTATCGTCGCTTCAGTGTGGATTTTCATCATAAATATCGACAATTTTTTTTATTTTCATACATTAATTGCATGGATTTTCATCATAAACATAAACGCTTTTTTTTCCTTTCTTAGATTGCAATGTACAATTTTGTATAATTATTTTATAAACACTTTCATTAGTTTTTTAAAAATTCTGTCACATTGTCATTTACAAGTGAAATCAATTATATGGATTTTCATCACAAACACAAACATGTAACTAATCCCAGTGAATGTTTTATTTTTTATATAATTTTGAAATAATAAATCACCACTATTAAATTCTTATTGAAAACTAGTTTAAAAAAAAATGTAATTCATTTAAGGGCTAGTGCATTTTAAAAATATATTTAATCCAAAATGATTGCATGTTTTAGATTAATAAAGAAAAATATAACATCTCCAAAATGCATGCAGATTTTCGATGAGTAAATTAAAATTCCATTTTTCCTAAAAATGCATGTTTTTTCTTAGGAGAGAGGAAAAACCCTCTCTTTTTCCTCACTCGAGATCTTCAGCCACATGAACCATCTATGAGATACTACTAGCAAATCAAAGTCATGGAGACTTCACCTTGTTAACCAATATCCTATCACATTCATTTGAGTTTAAAATTGTCAAAAATAGAGTCAAAATATTGTAGGTATTGGGGGGTTGTGGGCTACTTGGGGTTTCAAAATCATTTAGTCACAATCCTTTGTGTACACTATGACATATCATATGTGAATGAAGAATTGGTGCTACCAATTTCCAATGTTTTCAAGCATGAAGCTATTTGAGGAGATTTATATAGGAATAAAGCTACCAACATTTAAAACTCAAACAAGGTGACATATATATTTTTTTAATTTGAGAAAATCCTAGATCTAATTTGTAGTTATCTACAATAGTAAGGAATGTTTTGACACCTATAGCAGTTAAATTTCACCTTGAATCATACCTACAGCATATTATATTTGTAAAACTCTTAAATATACATTAGCATTCAAAGGGTGTAATTCTGGCTTATTGTAAGGTCTCTTCAGCAATAAACAAGGGCACTTTAATTTGTTCAAATTGGTAGAAAATTATTCAAAAGAAGTATCCCTAAACTTCATTTTAGAACTTTTTGTACTATTGGCATTTCATCTTTTCCAGGTAGCACAATAGAAAGGTTAATGGACCAATGTAACATTCCTCTCTTGCGTGCACTTCTGATGTGACATATTCTTTAAGGACACTTACATGCAATTGACACCGTTCATTATTGAGTGATTGTTTTGCTTATGTATTCTGATGATGAGATTGTGATTTATGATGTTATGTTATGTTATTATGTATAAAGAGGTGCTATTGACTGGTTTCTCCTGAGTGTGCAGGACTATTGATAGGTTGAGGATGTCGACGACATCGATGGACCTCTTTGAACTCTGGAACAAGTTAGGGAGTGGAATGTTTATGGTTTGTGTATTTCTGTTATTGCATATGTTACATATGACTGATATAATATGATGTTGTTTATGTATCGCTGACATGTTTTTTGATGGATGCAGGCTAACAATATCTTGCTAATTAGACTCACATATGTAGTAGCGGGGTCACGCACAACAACCAAAGATATTGAGGGAGAGGTGTGGCAACAATCCTACTACAGCCTACTAACAATCTCGCCATGGCTCGAACTGTAGGTTAACGATTACCTAGTTCGAGAGATCCATGATATCGTGACGGAAGACTATAACAGTCGCTCATGATAATTCTAAAGGGCCCACAATAAGACATGGTCCTTTTTCCTTAGAGACCCTTAGTCTCCCACAAGGTCACCTGATGGAGTATTGACTCCAGGGGTTTGACATCTACCAAAATCAATCAAAATGCAAGTGGCACCCTTGAAGCACTTAGTGCATCTTGAAGGGCATGTTACATAAAATAAACATGAATGTAGGAGAGTGACACCCTTGGAGCACATAGTGTGTCTTGAAGGGCATGTTATGATTTTAAATCTGTAAGTTAATGATCCTAGTACCTAGAAAACTATGTCTCCTTAAGAACCTAGTCAGCCTTAAAATGAATGATTGTATGAGTAAAGATTAATAATTTAAATTCCTTTAAAAACTGTTGTCGTGCTCTAACATCTCTCTCTCTCACAAACTTGATTAGACTTATTCTTTGAGGACACTTGTGTGCAAGTGATCCGATTCATTATATATTGACTATTTTGATTATGATTATGAGATATTGAGGATCTGATGATGTGTTGTCTTGTTATATTTATATCGACATGTTCTATTGACTAGTTTTCCTGAGTGTGCAGGACTCTGGACATTAGAGGATGTCGATGGCATCACGATATCTCCTTGGAATATAGATCGAGTCAAGGGGTAGACTATTATGGTTGAATGTTTTTGATATTATAATTGTGACATATGACTAGATATTATGATGTTGATTGTTATCGTTGACATCTTTTGTTGATGGATGTAGGCTGACGATATCTTGTCGACTAGAATCACATTGGTAGTAAATGGGTCATACATGACAACCAGAGACATTGAGGGAGAGGTGTGACAACAACTCGGCCACAACCTACTAGCACTCCATCTGTGGCTTGAACTATAGGTTAATGATTACCTAGTTCGAGATATCCATGATGCCGTGAGGGAAGACTGTGATAGTCGCTCACGATGCTTCTAAGGGTTGTGCAATAAGGCAGGGTCCTTATTCCTGAAAGGCTCTTAGTCTCCCAAAAGGTAACTTGATGGAGTATTGACTTCAGGGGTTTGACATCTACCAAATTCAGTCAAAAGGCGAGTGGCACCCTTGGAGCACGTAGTGCATCTTGAAGGGCATGTCATGATTTTAACTTTGATAAGATTAATAAACCTAGTGCCTAGAAAACTATGCCTCCTTAGGACATGGTCGGACTTAAAATGAATGATGTTATGAGTAAAGTTTAATACCAAATTTTTTCCTTTAAAAACTATCGCCAATCCTAGTCAATTCAAAACCTATATCTAAGTAGAACCTGTGAAGAAAAAAAACTAAATAGACTTGTAACAAGAAGGGGGTAAAGAAAATTCAAATATTAATAATTAAAATGAAATATTAAATGAATAGTTAATTTATTAAAAGGGAAAATTGTTGTTTATATCTTAACTTGCTAAATCGAAACTTAGAAGAAAAGGGGAAACTTAAGAAAAAGGGGAATGTCTAACATAGTAAGGAATCTAGTCTTTGTAATCTTCTAATTATGAACTCAACTAGGTTTTAAGCAAGACATAAATCATTTAAGAATTGTAAGGGAATAAAGGGACATCGAGGAGCGTTTTTAGGAACGTTTTTAGGTCGGTGAGGGAAATACAAAAATTTAATTAATTAATTGATTGATTTTCTAGTGCAACTAAGGGATCATGTGACATGTGTACGAGGGAGGTTTATCCTAATTATATTTTAATAAAAAAATCTAGTGAGGGTTTGGGCAAGTAATCACTAAGAAAAATCTATAAAAAGGATGGCGGAGGAGGAGTATCATCACCCACTTGTGGGGGTTGGGATACCCAGCTCGGATAACGAGTGGTAACTCGACCTTGCGAGGTGAGCTGGGAGTTAGCATTCTCTCAGATTGTGTGCCTGCCCCCTTTACGGCTTGGGAGGCTCAGTGGGAAGAACAATACCCCTAACGTTCATTGGAAGGTATCGGTGAGGTCTCAGCGGAGTTGGATGGAGCACTAGCGCAAGACGACGACATCGGATTTGTCATCGTCCGTCACGGTATCCCGGGTAAACAAGTTCTTGTACTGTGATTTCATTATATTTTCATAAGTTATGGTAATCAGATGAGTCTCTAGCATAAGTATTGTTGATAATTTCTTAAATGGGTTTGATTGATCTCAACGTGATTTTGATCTGAATACAGGAAAAGTTTAAACGTAAATTTTATGATGTGTTACCATGATTGCACATAAGAAGTTTTAATTTTTACTATTTGCAATTGTTCAGAATTAAGTTTTGTCTACTGTTTAAATTTTTTGTGTATTATCACGTTGCGCAGAGGTAGTTTTAATTCTTTACTGCATTGTTCCTCTGCCCAAATTTGTTTTTAACCCTGCGCCTTCGATTTCTACCTAGGGAATACTCTCGAGCTCTGCGCTGAGGAGATCTCGAGCTTAGCAAAGTGACCCATCATTTACGTCTTTATTGCCCTTCCCACATAAAATTTGTGAAGCCTATGTTGCGCGACCAAAGAGCCCAGCATTCTTGTCTTTAATGCCCTTCACACCCAAGAAGAGTCGGGATGCCTGTGCTGCGCTATCCCAAGAGACCATCGTTCTTTTTAATGCCCTTCACACAAGAAGGTTGGGATGCATATGCTGAGCGATTCCAACAGACCTGCATTTCGTTTTTATTAATACTCTCCTTCCTCTATCATTATTTATATTTATAGCACCGTTCTCCACTTTATTTATGTTTATAATTTATAAGAACATGTGAATAGCCACATGATTATAATTTATTTTAATGACTTTTATAATTGTTGCATGTGGTAATAATTGATTTTGTTAATCATGTAATTATAAGATGCTCCTTCTTTATAATGTTTTAAAGGTTATAATTTAAAGGGTAAGTAGGGAAGCATGGTTATATGTTAATCGTAAATTATTAATGGTAATTAAATATTTATTAATTATAAGATAATTATAAGATACTTTCTTTCTTTATAAAGTTTTAAAGGGTTGTATGTTGAAAGGAGAGTAGGGAAACATTGTTTACTTTATGTTCATGAGGTATAATGAATTAAATAGTGTAGTAAATCAATGATTTTATGTATTAATATCATAGGGATATTGATATGTAATGATGATATATTAATTAGAAGATATTTTATTCTTCATAAAGGTTGAGGGGTGGTGTATTTTAAAATAGAAGATCGGGAAGAAGTATTACTTAAGTAAGGAATGGAATCTCTTTTGTTGATTGTCTAATTTTATTTTTTATTTAATTATAGTTTAGATAAAAGTTTTACTTCTAGAGGTTTAGGGTTTTTTGTTTTAATATGGAGCTGGAGAAGCTAAGAAAAATGCAGTTGATTTATATTGATTAATAAACCCCTTGTTGGAGAGGTATAAATATTACATGAATATTTTTATATGTTTTATCTTTAGATATATGGTTGGTTACTATGAGCTTGTTATATTCTTTATGAACTTTGTTATAGTCTTGATGGTAAAATTGTTAATGAGACTCATCTAGACCATTGTGCAATAAAAAGAAACCACATAAGAATTGCCTCGTAAGAAATCATAAATCTATATACTTATTGCACAATTAAATGTATGGAAGGTAGTCACCCTGCGAAATATTTAGCTAGTTAATTGAGTGCTTGTTTATAATTTTTGTAATATGTTGACAGTTTAATTTGGTACTTTGGCGCATTGGTTTGTGTCTTGATTAAAGGTTTATAATTTTATGTTATGCTTGGGTTTCGAGTGCACTTGTTGCAAGGTGGCGACATGAATTCTTAAGACAAGATCATGGCATGCATTGATCGATAAGCGCATATGTTACTTGGCTTGGGTCATGCGCTTCCTGATGAGGGTGATGTTGTTTATTGTAATTAAGGTTTTGTACACTGTTATGTAATGCTTTAATGTGATTGTTCCTCGCTCGTCGTGAAGGTTCTAGTTACTTGTGTCATTGATGTTGTTGTGTTTGGTTACTTGATGATGCCTTTAGCTTAGTAGGCGTGGGCATGCTTGTGTCGAGCAGGATGTAGACACCTCCTTGTTACACAAGACAGTCACCAGCCTTCATACCTTAAATGGTCAAAATCGATGGGAACCTAGGCTTGAGAGTTGCTTATGTGTCCTGGAGGTCCTAACATTGCAGGGTAGTATGGGCGGGTAGTCATTTATTTCCTCGTCTGTTTGATTGGATTATGTTGCTTCAAGATGCTTGATGTGATAGAATGATAGGTCATTATGTTTGATGCAGGAGCATCCGCAACATTCAAATTTCATCGTATGAACCAGCGCGAGGAGGAAAAGAATTGTACAGCTGGACAAGCCAGCAAACCTTTTTTTCTTTTGATTTTGAATTTCACCT